>JAMKCH010064914.1:0-12711 GCA_023653785.1 Ophioderma brevispina | reverse complement strand
ACATTGCCATTAGTTCACTCACTGGAAAACACTTAGATTAGAGCACCTCCACCAACTTCAACAGCGCTCTTCATGTGTTTGGACTATCACAACTCATCTTACCTCCGAACTTCAGTAAATACTTTACCACAAACCGACAAATCCACAGCTATAACACAGACAAGCCGACAAACTTCTCTTCCCCTCCCAAACTCTTCCCTCTAAAACACTTTATCAGTATCACGCGCAAAGCTTGAAAATTGACCTTCCAGAATCCATCACACCAACAATTACAACACAATACTTTTTAAGCTCAACTGAAAAAACTTCATCAACCAGTACAACTCTTTTTAAATTTCTCCGCAAGTCCTTATTTCTCTCCTCCCCCTTTCTTCATCCATTTCTCTCTATATTCCTTACCTTTTCTTCCCCTCTACCCCTTCTATCTCTACTTCCCCTCATTATGAAATATTATTACATACTTCAGCAAGATTTGGAAAATTCGTCCTTCTTGTCCAACCCGTATCCCCGTCAATGTTTTGTTTCGCTTAGATATATTGTTTGTTTTTGTTTTGTTTGTTCTCGTGTTCTTTGCTTTGTATATGTCCTATGTAATATTATATAGCACCCCTTACGTTTAATCAGTTTGTATTATTGAGTTTATTTGACTTGTATGTTTTACAGGGCCAAGCAATAACCATAAGCCCATCGGGTTGTCCATGACTGGTCCTAGCTATCATATCCCTCACCAGTTCATCTTATTACAGTCCTACAATTGATTCTTTAAATGTAGTAATATATTCAAATAAAATTAAACTTGTCTTATACATTTCTGTCACGTTTGATATGTGATCTGAATAAACTGAACTTGAACTTGAACTTGAAGTCGGGGACGAGGCTGTTGGATCACGAAATGCCACTTTAAAGCAATAACAGCACATTTTTTGAAGAGCGGCCCCCAACCTTCCGGCCTATTTTCAATTGGAAGGACATTTCCAGCCGCCGTTGAATTAATTATCGGAGATCTACGATATTATTATTCTAATTAGCAAAATTCCTTCGTTTGCGAACAACCTAGATCATTTCGAGCTTAACCCTTGACAGGTAATTTACATAGCCAGTTACCAATGCAACAGTGTAATAATCTCAAAATGTTTGCAAAATTGGGGGCACTCTTCAAAAAATGTGGCTATTATTGCTTTAATGTAGCATATTTAGTACAAATTATTCGTGGCCCCATTGATACCTTTAGCCCTAGTCCGGTATGCAACACGCTTTTTTAAAAGGATGCCAAAAAGCTGGAAAGTTTCAAACATTGCCCAACTTGCATTGGAAGAATTAACGCTAGATAACTTACGATAACCTACTAAAAGGCTTATTGATGTGCGCAAAAGGAATGATTAGTATTCGCTGTCACCTTGGAACTTATCATCGCTGGTCGTTAGAATCAGAGGAAGTGCCAGCATACAATCCTAAAAGATAAATCCTATTTTGAATATGGTAAATCTTGACATGATAGTTAGTAGGCTTTCAATTAAAAACAATGGATTAAAAGACAATGGCGAGAATTGTTGACCAACATCAGCTTAAAGGAATTCTTTGTCAGGAAAAATATCCAGACACAATAAAATACACATCACATTCAGTCATTTTCGAAGATTTTAAAACAAATCTGAAGTGTGGATATGTACAATTTCTAGGCAAAACCAGGAAAAATCTTAATTTAGTGCCATCCACTAAGTCAAACACCTTCCACCTGGCATAGCCCCTATGCTCTCTGATCAATACCAGTGGTATGCTAATTCAAGGCAACACATTGGGATTCTGCTTTCAAAATGTGCCGAAAGCATGACCAAGTGGATTGTCGATGGGAATATAAATGCCTGCACAGTGTAAAACAATTCTATGAGGTTGATTCCATTTTCTTATCCAGTGTTTATATGCATCGACATTTCGTAGATCAACTTTAATATCAGATATAGCATTTTTCGTCTTTCGTTTAAATGATATTTAATTTGATCTTGAAAAAAAAAAAAGTTTTCTGATTTATTTGCACAATATATCCTGTATAGGAAATGTAACAATGGCGGAAAAAATGAGTCAGGGCAATATACCACAAGAAGTGGTTATATTCAGAAACCTATCGTGTTTAAATGTATGAGATGAGATGTTTCATTATTGTTTATCGATTAAAAATTGTAAACACTATATACCGGAGCATGGAATCGTATTACAAACTACTGTATTATCATTATAACGTGTTATACAGTCTCAGAAAAAAAATGCGACTAATAGAACCTTTTTGTCCTTTATATGAACCCTCAAGAACCATGAAAGGTGCTATACAGCAGTTAAAGAACGTTTTTCGATTCGTTGAAGAACCTTACAGGGTTCCATATAGAGGACAATTTTAGAACCTCTTTCGGACCTTTTTTCTGAGAGTGTAGTACTGGTATTCTTATTCGATATTCACCTTATTTGAAGTTGTTTCGACAGAGTTCTTGCACTTGATTATTTATAATAGAGTAAAGTTCAAATTGTTAGACATCCTACAATGTGTGTGTTAAATATTGAAACTTCACAAATACTAGGTATATACATTACTTTGAAACATCTTTCTACGAATTGATTACGGAAAATGTGAACAGTGTGAGGCGTGCAGATAATGTCTATTACTCTTCCGCTTGGAGCAAAATAAAACATTATGTCAAGGACCTGTGTCATTTCCTTTAACATATTCTTCTATTGTTATTGCGGTCAGCTTTAGATAAATGAAATTATTAGAATTCAAGTATTATATAAATGCTAACCCCACACATGTTTTTAGATCATTATTATTAAGTTTGTTTTAATTTTTGACAATCTAACTAACGGTGACAATGAGCATGATACTCAATTATTCTTATGAATAATATAGTTTTCTCGCAAAATATTCTCTAGCCGGGCCTTTCAACTTCTATTTTTCTTCTCTGCTTTGCATTATAAACTACTGAACATTTCAATTACATAGTGAATTCACCTGCAAACTTTCTAACTATACGGTATTGGAGAAATATACAGTAGTCACCATAAATCGGTCTAAATATTAGGTATAGGATAAAGACACAGTAGTCATTCTTGATTTGTTTTCGATCCATTTATAGATCGCATATTTTTTGTTTTTTTCAAGAACCTCAGCGCACATGAAACAGCACAGGCATATTTTGATATGTCCGTGCTGTTGCAATTCATGTGTATTTGGTTCGAAACTAATCCGTGGTGATGTTCATGTTACACATAAGCTCATTCCTTTAGAGTCAGAAGGCGTGACGTGTTTGAAGGTCTATGACCCGGTCGCTAATAGCCTCGTCCCCAGGACCGTCGGATTTTACCGAAAGTGGTTAAAATGGTAGTTCAGAAGAAAGGTACTATTTTTCTTATTTAACTTGCTAAAATGCGATTGGTTTGGATGTTAAGAGCGAGCGAAAAGGTGCCATATTTTGGTATCCTATGGTGCTTACAAAATCACGTTTTTAACTCTCATATTAAAACGGATTTAAATATCGGCGTGGCACTTACAGATGGGATATTGGGTCAAGGTTATTCAATCAAGATGACTAACAATTTATATTATTACATGGTATCATCCCTCTTTAATAAATTTAGAATTTGAATGATGTCCTGTTATATGGGATGGAAATATGTAATATAATATGGTATTTGATAAAACAATATGGTATATGACAAAAGACCCCTTATTTGATTGACAAAAGACTTATGTTGATAAATCGCTATCAATACAGATATCAAAACAGAGATCATAAGATTTGGATCAATTTTCCGATACTTTTTGGGTATTTACATACACATTGAATTTTGTCTGCTCTTCGGTTTGGTTGACTTTTTTATGATACGTCCAAAGAATCATACATGGGTAAACACGTATCTAAAGCTACCCTATGTTTGGATTGGTTGATGCGCAGATACGTGGCGACGAACCTCGTTTGACACGAATGCAAAATACAATTGGCATATAACCTTATTGATAAATAAAACATCTTTTTTAAATTGTTATCGAAACTTCATGTGAAGTTATTAAAGTTGTGAGCAGTGAGAGCTCTTTTTGTGAGCACATTTTGTATTTTAGCCTTCTTACCAATCAACTTTTGTCTCAGATTGTGACGGTCGGATATATGCAAACCAAACCACCCAAGATTTTATGGTGCCAGTTGGCCAAGGGCGGTCTCCGTTTTGCATATCGGAAATATTTTATGGTACCGTAGCTAAATTAAAGGACACAGTGATTCACCACTAAAATTAGCACTTTATTATTTGTGAATAACTTGGAAAGTTAAATATATGTTTTTATTTTGGTTTCAATCATCCTTTAATTACCTACTTCGTGATGTCTTCAGCTCTACAGATTATTATTAAGCATTTCACTTTATTGTATTTTACAAGTTTTAAAGATACATTTTTGAACGCTTTTGAAAGTCTTTTTGCTTTTTTTCTCTTTATAAAAAGAGTAATGTAAGGGGTACTGTATCATAGAATGCAAGCGATATATTGTTAAACGCAGGTTATATGTATACTGTCTATCATAGAATATTGAATACCTGGTCTAGTATACTTTCTACAAATCTGTGAAATTATGCTGACATTTTTTGACAACATAACGTGTTCATTTTACAGGAAAATGTCGATTTTTGCTGTTTGATTGGCGTGTTTGCCACATCGTTTCTTAGCATGCTTTTTTCTTTGTGTTTTAACCTGATTGCTATTTTGTTCTGTAGAATGTTTTCTATAAGAGTTTGTAGCACGTTTGCTACATTTTCCTGTAGCATATTTGCTATATTTTCCTGTAAATTATTTGCCACATTGCTGTGTAGCAGGTTTGGTACATGGGTACGTCGCCGGGGTACATTGATGTTGCTGTGCCATGTACCATGTTTATTATACTGTTCTGTATCATGTTTACTTTACTTTGCTACATATTTAGTGCATTGGTATTCGGCCATATAATTTGCTGGTCCGTTTGCTACATAGTTCCGTTGCATATTTGCTATTTACCCTGTTCATTTCTATATCTACCTGCATTCGGGCATACATTATGCAACGCTGCGTTATTGATCATTCCGATTGTTGGCAATGTTTCAAATGTACGTGTACTCTACCGGCGTTCTCTAAGTTATATTTTAAAGTTAATAAGATTTGTGCTGATTGTAATCGCCGGCTCAATGTTGGCAAACATTTTGCTAGGCGTTCAAGTTCATTTTATATAATAACCTTTGGGAAATCCTGTAATTTATATAATGCAACGTTGGCAAATTGTCGTTAAAGCTTTTAGGAAAAAGATATAATGCGCAGCAAACAAGCAAACACAACACTTGGTTACGGTCATTGATAATGGTATTAATAATAATAATAATAGTAATAATAGCAGAGATTTATATAGCGCCTTATGCTATTGGCCTCTAAGCGCTTTCACAAATGGCCGCTGATCACTGTGGCCCAACCATACCATAAACCATTTAGCATCATTTCAAGGGATGTAGCAGATCGGGATCAGCGCTTTCACTTATCAGCAAACATACATCGAGATAACCATCGCATCCGGGACCAGCTCCCCAAATATAGCATGGGTAAATCGAGACAACCAAGCGGTTAATTTCTTGTCCAGGGAAATTACAAGATAGCTGAATCTCACAGGGCTCGAACGCACGCCTATACGAATGGATGAGCATACACTGGAGTCGAGCGCTTACCTGATTGAGCTATCTTGTCCGCTATTAGTGACAATTTCCTTCAAGGAAATAAAAGAATTATTCCGTCACGAAATTGATTGTCGTCTTTTCAAACTGTAGCCATTGAGGCTTTAAATACTATCATGCAATTGTTGTGGAGATTTAGGAGTCGTTCAATTTTCACTGGTATATTCTCAAATAATTTTGCAATTAGTGCTTTCGCTATGATTCACCCATAAAACCCTCACGCGAAAATTACAAATAGACTGTCTTAAAAACAGGCAGCTGAGAATTCACACAGTTGTGGCTGTGCATATAAAAAGTTACCTCCCACGGAGGGAGAGGGAGGAAACAAGGTAGATTTAGGCACGAAATACATCTTGATAACATACAAAAGTTTATCAAAATAAACCAATATAAAATTAACAACGGTAAACAGTATAATGTCCAAATCTCATCGGCTCATGTTATTCAGTCTGTCATCGTAGTTTTAAGAATCACAGCAAAAGTGACATAACCTTTAACCAATTTCTTTAAAAGAGACCCATTTCTTTAAAAGAGACAACTGAACAAATATCACTCTGGTAAAAAAACTAAATTCTGTACATGTATTATGTTAAGATCTAATGACGTCACCTATATTTCCCACCAATAACAATAGCAACAAGGTATGAACTTATCAATAAAGTGTAAGAACCATTTCTTTTATTTTACATTCACGTTTGTATATTATTTGAAACATTCGGAAATTATGCATAACAGGTATATCTGTGCGTAAAACGTAAAATTCTTTTGCCCGTTTCATTCCATCATTTCTAAACAAAACTTGAGAATTGTTTCACATACTCCACCCAATTCATTTGCCGCATTTTTTTTGAAGAGCGCGCCCCATTTTTCAAAATTTGATATTTTGGCACTTACGTTGGTATTGCTAGGAACTATACTGCTCTGGAACGAGATCTTGCTAAAACATTCGTATTTATCATAATTAAGAGATTTTGGTGAATTAGAATTTGGATCCCGCTTGTGCTTAAACGCAGAGTGTGTTGGAAATGCTACGTTTCCCGACTCATTTTTCACATTGTAAGGCCGTTTCCCGCAGCGGTTATTAATTATCGGGGATCCCGATAATATTTATTCTAATTACAAAATTCCTTCGTTTGTGAGACACAGACATTTTCGAGCTTAATCATTCACAGGTATGGTTTACTAGCCAGTTACCAATGCAACCGTGTAAAAATCTCAATTTTTTTGAAAATAAAAATTGGGGGCGCTCTTCAAAAAAATGTGTTAATATTGCTTTAATACCAGTAGCGTAATAGGCACGAGGGGAAGGGAATTGCGAGAGGGAGAAATACACATACGCGAACGTTGGCTCAATTTATCACTTATGAACATAGCAAACATCATGTGTTGGTTCTTCAAATCAAGATTTTTATTATGTTCATTTATAGTTGCAAGAAACCACCAGCGATATATCCAATATGTCTAAAGCCTTTTTACTGCAACAGCAGCTAGAAATACTCCCTAATAATTATCTTTTTAAAGAGGTATTGTTCGCCCGCTACCTTTAAAAGGTTTTAAAAAAGTCTACATTATCTGACCGAGCGTGTATTCTAAATTTTCACTCGTTTCTTTTTACTAATACTAGTTTGACACAAAATAAAAACACCATATACGTGTTATTAACCAGTGAAAATTAGCGTTTGTGTGTGCTCATGTTACGGGCATATTAGTTTTGGTATGAAAAAAATTGGATTTGGTAAGTTAAACGCACAGATTCAAACCAAAAATAATTGGATATAATGATAATACTGTGATACAAACATTTGTTCCAAACATACAAAATGTAATCATAAAAACATGCTTAATATCATTCTATGCCGCCTTTAAATGCTTGCCACTAGTAATATTGAATATTCTAATATAAGTAACAAGATAGCCGTCTTGAGTCCCTGGTACGGGTGTCGTTATGAGTGCGTCCTATAGGAGACAGAAGGCGGTTACAGCAATGAACTGGAATCAATGATTCCTCAAATATTAACAAATATTTAATAAGTCAAAGATATTTAGTTGCTTTAGTCTCCCATCCAGATCCATGGTTTCCGCTGTTTTCGTTTTTCTCGCGAATCAAACCGGTAGCTCTTATTACACTGATATGTCACGAATGAACATGAAGAAAATCACTGGCTTATATTGAATAATCACGTGTAACAAAACTAGGGATCCTCTGTTCGTGACTAACTAAACAATAGGTGGAAGGAAAATACCCAAATCATATAACAAAAAGCTAGAAAGAACAAAAGGACATGCAACTAATCTGAACCGTGTTGCATATTTAAGAAATTGGAGAACTCTCATCAGTAGGTTCCGTTACCCATCACTCCTTTTCAGCTCTGATTTTTTTGTCGGCGAAGCCATTTCTAGAATTTGGTCTAAACTTCTCTTTTGTTTGCTATAGGTTGTTTGTGAGATTTGATTATAAGACCTTCATTTAAACAGGAATAAGCTGGCATTCTATCAGTCTTGGAGCATTTTTGCAGTAGGGTCAAGTTAGTATTAACTAAGGTCAAAATTTCAAATACACCACGCTTGTCAGATAATACCATTTAAAAAGATATACTCTGTTATGGCACACACTTTCAGACTTACAAAGTAATAGCCGAAATAAAAGAAAGGAATGAAAAGGTGATTTTAGTTTGGCACAGGGCTCCAATTTGGGTTTCATAATTCCAGCCCGATCACATGGAGATATTGGGTCAATATAGGCCCAATATAAACTCAATATCGGACAGTATTGGCGATACAAGTGTTATCGGTCCAATGATTATTGTTGCTCATGGGCCCAAAATTGGACCATATTGGGCCCGTTCCAATGTTGGCCACAATAGGGGGCCAATTCTGGGGTATTAAATAGATTTGACCATATTGTTGGATATAGGAATATTTTTATGCAAAATAAATATATTTTCACCTGCTTTATTTAAATAAATTAATTAAATAATTTGAGCTAGTCAAATTATTTATTTTTTTTATTGCATGTATTATATGTCTAATTTTTGAATATTGTTGTTCTGATCCCAAAACAATCGTCCTTGAGAGATTTTAGCGTCTTTCTGTAGGTTTTATGTTTTTCGTCACACCCTGGCGATCTTGATATAGCAAACAATTAGCCTTAATAAGCCACTCTTGGGGCCAACGTTTTATCCCAATATTGGCTCTATATTGGCTGTTGGTCGATTGCCAATATGATGCGCGAATATTAGACCATTAAAGATGGCCGTATATGAACCGATACACATTGGGCCAATGGAAAACCATATGACCACAATATACGTTACCACGGATGCCGATGCCAAGATTACCGAGGGAACCATGTTTGGGCCAATATAGCGTGCTATCTGTGAGGGCTCTAATTTGGTACGATAATGCCCAAGAAAGCTAAAATGACTTAAACTTAGGAATAGTTGACCAATCTTTAATACTTAGTTGCCACGTCTTATGGTAAATAGGTCATAGGTCATAGAATCCAATGGACGTTCTTTCCTCCTTTTGGTAAGCAAACATTCCAGAAATAAAACGTTTTCGTTTAAGATCCTGTTATTAATCAACAGTAATTTAATTGTTTGACCCCTGAAACAACCAAAAGTTTGATCTTTTCATCATTTTGCTGTTTTTTTCCCGTAGCTCCAAACCTTTAGGCCGCAGATAGGACAACATTCTTGTTTTGATCCGTACGAGCATAACAAATTCTCTGCAATTCTTTTCAAATTGGGGAATAATTTGAGCTATATGAACGCTACCTGTCTATATCTCAAATTGTTCAACGCTGACAGAGTTTCCGCGCACGTTTTGTTGGCTTAATGGATTCAAGAAACACCCTCCCCCCCCAAAAAACGTACAGCAACAAAAACAAGGTCGTTCCAAGTGGCTTCTGGATGGTTCATGGTGCTCGAAGTTTAACGAATAATCTCATTTTATGTTTTTGAACGTAATGTCGTTTTTGATTTCTTTGATCAGTGTTGCAAAATACCACATACTCACGTTTCTTTGTTGAACTCTATCTAACTATATAAGCCCACCACTCGTACATTATTCCTGTAATTTTAATATCTCGTGCCCTACACACTGCTACGGTTACTTCTCCATGCTTGCCTATATCTGTCTTGTTCGGGAGCGTACCACCCTGTTGTTACCGGAGCGGCAAGTTCATGGTATGTGTAAAAATGTCCCATCGCAACAAATGTCCCTGTCGCAAGAGCCAAAGGTACAGAAATGGCTGATTTAACACGATATCGTCTTCCTTCCGTGTTTCCCTAAAAGTGATCTGACACTTTACCCACTCTAACCACCCCATATTGGTTACTTCTCATGCTTCGATTTGCTTAGTCATATTTTATCTTTCCCACTTAAGGTAATAGCCTATCTGACAAACGTATTAATATCTATTTTATTTGTTTCAATTAAGATAATATTGTACGATTGCGTCATACCATTTGATTGTACATACATGAGTTTTTTAAACAATTCATCTATAAAAATTTTCCAGAACATGGAAACAAATTTTTACGGGAATGCAACACTTAATTGTTAGTGTTTTCCTGAAGCTATAGGTACTGAGCCAGGCACGTTTACAGATTGTCGTTGACATTTTTTTTATCAAATCCTTGTTTGTCTATCTGTCAACTAAGGAAACCTTCTTAATTTCCTTTATCGCATTTGAAATATGGATATCGAGTCTCATCACCCTAGCATTGTTTCATTCTAAAGCTCCATGCAAGTATTTTGACCATGTACTAGCATATAACAATTTCAGGTTTTCAGACCGTTATTTCTTTAAAGTGTGCAAACACCATTGTCACTTTTCAACGTGGACCAAGAGCTACAATATAAGCGAAGCCAAGATGCTACCCAAAAATCGTAAATAACTCAGCTCTTTTAAAGTTGCTTTAGAGACCTCCAATGAAAGTATTTTGCTAGACATCCAAGTGTATTTAATATATATTTTATAAAATTCTAAGAAGCCAGTCCTAATGTTACACAAATAAAACTATTCGAAACAGATCCCAACTACATATATAAACAAGCATCTTCATGTAAAAAGTATGATATGAGCTACGCTATGATACCCATTCTTTATGATAAACTAAACAACAATTCAAATAATACAAAATGGAAAATATCACTTTCATTTTGGGTTACAGTTTTTGTTGGTCACCCTGTAGGTTATGTCTACGTTTCCTCATGGTCCCGTTTGTTTGAGGTATGGATATACGGCAACATGGACACTTCCTCTTTTGCCAATCGTGTACGACCATATATCGGTAAATGCAACATGTATAATTGTCTAATATGCAGCCTTAGGCCACGTAGGCCAAATGACTAGACCGCGTCATAGAGCATTTACACGCTATACCAAGATTGTGCGCCAAACAGAAAAAGATTAATGGTCACCCTAGCTCTATCACTGCAGTGTACTATCTTAAAGTTTTGGATGGAGCGGCACTAAACTTTCTTTTAGGGAAAAATGTATTACATGTCACCAGTAGGTTCGCAGAAGCATGCAGTCATTCCCTTCATGTCCCATTCCATCATATTCACATTCATTCATTCAGTCAGTCATTCATTCATTCATTCATCATATTCATTTTATTTCCATACATATATGCAAAAACAAGTGCAGTATACAAACATATGGAGGAGATGCAACAAAAACAAAGCCTGATAAAACCGTTGCCTCCATCCAATACTCATAATACTCACAAACATAACTAGACTACAACACAGTGACCCCCTATACATAGACAAAAACACCGACAACTGACATTGGTCCCTCAAACCCTAAGATAACAATTTCTACAATTGAACAACTTGTGCCAAAATGACACGAAACGAGACAGAGGCTGCCCAGAGATATTGAATAACCACATACTGCACACTACCAAAGTGTTAGAAAGTGTTTAGAGTAATTTCAAATAACGTGAGACTCCATACATTAATCCATAGGGGTGATGGTTCAATCCTCGGCCATGTGGAGACTAGGCCTTTGGTTGCCATCACAAACATATTGTTTCCATGGTACAAAGTTACTTTACATAATTCGGCTTACTGGGACCCTGATGTTATTGAGTTCTACAATGGCCTGTTAAGGATAGAAGGACTGTGTCAAATCCGCTTTATGCTATCTTTTTATGATCAAATGCAACACATAACAACAATGTGTGGCATTTTATTTTGCCGTAAAAAGTGGGCCAAACTTGTATACGAAATGATTATTTTCTCCAATACTGGATAAAAAGAATGATATTTTTGTGTCAAAGTAAGTATGTGCAAATAACACATTAATGAAATATTTTGTTGGTGCTTTTCATCTGATACTTGACTTCAATGAAACATCCATTCTATTTTAGATGTGAAACACAGTGTTATTTATTGTCAACATTTATAGCTACTTTACTATAACATTGTATGAGTACCAAAACTTTTCTACTGTGGCCATTTAAATAATTCCTCATAGCTCTCACGGTGAATGGACAACCTGAAACTTTCAATGAGGTCTCACTTGTTTTTGAATCTACTATAGAATAACCAATTCAAATTCAAATAATAATAGAAATGGGAACAATGTAGACAGTAAATCAAACCATTATACATAACGTACTCGTTTCAAAATCGTCAAAGAACATGTATTTCTCATTGCACGAATTGAGGTTTGTTGACATTATAAGCAAGCTTGGATTTAACTAAAGAGTCTAGACAGTGTTTTTTAGAAGTAAGAGAATGTATATGAATAAGATTGTTGGTCACTCTAACACTTTCGCAACTTCACATCACAAGTTTCTTTCTCAAAACACCCCATGTAATGTAATCATTATATACTGTTGTCTTTAGCTCGAATTAGTCTTTTCCGTCTAGCAGGAACCACAGTGTTATGCCATCATTTTGGCAAAAGCCTACATTAGGATTCCGCGTTAGGTCAATAATGAACTGAAACAACATGGCAATCTAT
>JAMKCH010064913.1:0-25526 GCA_023653785.1 Ophioderma brevispina | reverse complement strand
GCCGAAGTCGTTACGGCGCCGCCGCTCCCGTGGCTGCAACCCAGAGCTTCGCGGCGCCGCCGCAGCCCAGCCACCTTTTTAAAAAGGGGGAAGTTTCGCGACGCCGCCGCTGCCAGTGGGCGCAAACCCGAGCTTAAATTTTCCAAAGAGCATACTTATAATATTCAAGATTTCCAACATGACCGCAGCCGACAGAATATGACTCCAAAACTTAGCTTTTTTATGACAGTGTAATGCGGGTAAAATAAAACATTCTAAAGTAGATATATGTCCATATTTCTTTCTTTGGATACACACATCAAAAGTACGCCTTATACAATCTGACAAAAAATAAAAGTACAATAACAGAGTTTAAGCTATTTTCTATTTTTTCAAAAACTGCGTGTGCGACAGTGGCGGGTTTTCCCAGATCACATCAACATTTCCTCTGGATCACCGGCGCCGCCGCAGCTCGATTTTTAAAAAAGTCGAGCTCGCGGCGCCGCAAAAATGGTAGTGTATTCTAAAGGTACTCCGGGCGCCCTCAAATTACCAAAAAAATCGTGTTTTTTGCATGTACATAAAGCTTTTCCATATACTAATCACTGTGTGAAATTGCTAAGCTTAAACTCGAATTCCTTCATATAGAAAATCACAATGTGTTTAAAATTGCCGACCGGAAATTTTATTATACACGTATCCTATGGGACGTAATATACACATAAATGTCTAATGCATACAAAACGAAAAATCCGATAAATCTCAAATTTCAGCTGAGGCATTGTGAATTTTAGGTTACTATCTTGAGTTCTCGATGACTATTTTCAATTATTACCAAAAAATATATTTCGACATCTCTGAGTCCGACTTCACGTTTCCGAATTTGTAGCCTGTGGCAGATACAAATTCTTTCCAAGTAGGGCCGTATAAACTTAATTTGAGAAATTTGCAGGATTTTGAACTGAATTTGGCTAAAATTTAGCACATCTGAGGCAAAAAAAATTGCAAAAGGGACCCTTAACTTAAAGTAGCACGATTCATCTTCACAGTGGTGGCGACTTTTGTTTGGTCCTTCTTCATTTCACTTGGATTATCAGTTTTCATTTTTTATATAGCCACCTGTTCGAAGCAAGATGCTCCTACTAGATCGTTAGGTGTGAAAAATGGGCCGGGAGACACATTTTTGTGGCGGATCCCATACATTATTAATTTACTGTGTGTCATTGTGTACTCGCAACCTAGCGTGCCGTACCACAATCCTTCTCAGCTGTCTGCCGAGCGTCCGTGGTATTCCAGAATCACTTGCGATTGAAGAAATTGACGCTTTAAGTGAAAGTCGCCCAGTCAAACTTAAATTTATCGCGGCCGTTGGCCAGTTATTTTGTACCAGGGTGACAGGCTTTCCCTCAAATAATGGTGGTATGGCAATCATGCCTTATATAATGCAAGCGGCCACTGTAAAAGACACAATGATAAAAGCAAGGCCAGATGCATTATCATGCATGACGAATCGTGCTAACTTAAAGGTGCATTTCGTGATTCCAGCACCTTTATTTGAGTGGATTCCGATTTGCACATTTTGTAAAGGAGCAATTCTTGTTTCCCACGGCTCCCATAGGCCACTGCGCGTAATTTCCGTCCATTTACGGACAGAAAAATATATACAGAATTGCGGAAATTCTGTAGATAGAATAATTTTGAATTGCACGTAATATTTGTACCCATGGATAACGAGTGTAAGGCTAATGAAAGTTGATTCCAGTTCCCGTTTCATTATGTGACTGAGTGGGGGAAGTTTTCATATTCATATTTTCACTGAATAAGAATTCAACCACATAAACTGCAAATTTTCCATGAAGTTTCCGATAATATTACGTGCACCCGGTATATGTGTCCAAAATTCACGTGTATAAATAACATCACGTGACGTATAAGGTATGTCAAAAAAATACACGAGAGAAATCCGTTGCGTCATTGCACATATCCCGAAATTAACCATGGTCCGTACCAACATACGGATAACACTTCGCACATTACAGGTTTGGCGATGATAATTCCAGGGTATCTCAGGATACCGCGAGACCAGTGAGCCTCGTGTTAAATCAATGGCTATAACGAAATGGGTGCTTCATCAAACTCTACGCAGAGTTAAAAAATTAACTATTATAACACTTCATTTTAATGTGAAAATTAATTAAAAATATGGAAAGGCATATTACCATTTGCAAATTTCATGTGCCTGTTCTGATGGTAAACACTTCACATATTTCACCAATTTGATAACGTTAAGACGCGTCTGATTTCACAATAGCAGGGAATGGGAATGTTAAAATGACTCGGGTCATTGTGTTAAGCGTGTTTATAAACAACAAATATTGAGTAGCGGTGTGAGTGAACGCTCCAGTTTTCTTTTTTTTTTTCAAATACGAGCTTTAAGTTTTGAAATCTTCATGACGTTTTGGAAGTTAACAATTGTGTCTACGTGATTTTGTAATAGGGATACTATTTGAAGAAGGGCAAACCAAGTACATCAACCAGGTAAAATAGGTATGTTATTTGTGTTTGTTACACCGATAAAGTGACAATCCATACCGTTCGTCTGTGTCAGTGGGTTTATTTATAACACTGACACAGAGTCGATCTGTGTAACTCAAGCCTGGGACCCCTTGGTCTCCAAGTCAAAGGTGCAGTGAATAGAGCTAAAGAGGAATCCTGTCGATCTGTGTACTTGATACAAGGTACTTAATTGCAGTCATTCGATCCCACCACTGCCACAAAAATAAAACTGTCTAGTAATCACCAAGGTAAAGCGTCAGCGAGTTGTCCCAGACGAACAAAGTGGGAGTGGACTATAAAAGGGTCGTCCGTGTCAGGGCTCCATATGTCTGTGATAAAAACATTTGGCCTTATGAGTAGAGTAGCCAAATGGGGGACCGGGGTATAATTGTAGGTGGGTACAAGCTCCTACTAACCATGTAATTCAGGGGGGGTAGGACATACCAAATTAACAGCAATGGGGAATATAGAAATGGCCTGCAGCACAAAGACAACCCGAGGTTGGGTTTTGGGGGTAGCTAATATGTTGACGCCATTATTGGATAAGGGGTCCAAAGACCAGGTGAAAAGCCGGTATGTGTACTTGGTGCTCATCAGTGGATGGAAGGAGGAGTTCCAACATCTGATTGCATTGGGAAATATGAATGTTGGCATGTCTCGATTCTTCTCTTGGTGTTTGAAGAGCATAGCCCACTGGTTAAGATGTTTACCTTTGGTGCAGGAGGTTCAATTTCAGCAGGACCACTTGACAGGGAATTAATCGGATACTAAATTTGGACTAATTGAAATGGAATTCACTCTCCCCATAGTTAGGTTAGACTTGGCAAATTGAACCATGATAATACCCCACCCTGCAGAGGGGATGTTAAGCCATCCGTCCCAAGGAAAGTCGCCCCCCCCCCCCCCCCCCCCCACATTCCGCGTCATTGCTTGTATTGACTAAATCAGCCGCTCTCCCCGCAGAAGACAGATGAAAAACAATTGCTTTCTTATTGTCTTGTGACGTTTTCCCCCGTAGGAGACTATTGCTGCATTGACGGTGAGACTAAAAAGCTTTTTCCGCTTGCCGGAAAATGGCTCACCGGCAGTGGAAGGCACTAATTCCTTGGTATTGCTGGTGGGACAAAAGAGTCGGAAGGAAATCTAATTTTGCCTTTCTAGCACTTCGGATGTCCTATAGCTGACTACCCCGTGACATGTTAGGGATATATAAAAAATAACCCAACTTTTCATGTTTTTGTGCTGACTGACGGGACATTTCAAAACCTACATGTATACGAAACTACAGTATCAACTGGGTTTAAATTATATCATGTATTGTTGCAGAGCTAACAAAGCTTATTAAAAACCACAAATAATAGCTTTGGTGGTAATTATACCTGCTATCAAGATTTTACTGCCAAATTTTATTTTTTTTTGGGGTACCCCACTGGTTAAGTCACGAATCGTCAAATTTGTGATAAAATAAATCAAATTAAGGAACACAAAAAGCAGAAGTGGTTTCTAATGGCTTACATGTAGATTAGTCTACTTTACAGGAAAGCAATTATTTGGAACAATCAAATCAAACTTTTAAATTTCATGCAGATGCAAAAATTTTCATGGAATTATAGCCTTCTGGCTGTTCTGTCCTGCTAGGATGAATAGAACTGGCCGATCTAAGGTTTCCTTGCGAAGCAGATACCTGGAAAGCAGATCAGGACAATACCTGTGGTTGTGGAAACAGACCACAGGACAATGGAACATCTCTTGGCCTGTCCACGATGGAGCAACCAATTGCACAAACAAGGACCTTGCGGGAATTCAGTGAAGCAGCAGGAAGTTGTACCCATCTCTGGCTGGAATAAGTGAGAGAACCACAGTGTTTGGACATGATTAAGAAGAGGAGGATTAATATTCAGGTAGCAAGAATCTTGGCTCTAAAGTTTTAGTTAACGAAACAAGATACCCATTCCTCATTTCTGAAAGAGCTAAAGGGCAGAGTTTCACCTTGGGAAATTTTTGGAGGGAAAATCTAGTCTAGGAAAAAAGACAAATCTCCATGGATGTAAAATTGTCCATTTTTCACTCTTGCCCCTGCAAGTGGGACCTGGGGTCTCTCAGGTTTTTTTTTTTGCACTGATCAGGATTGCCCCCTCAAAATGACCGAACTGGCTAATCACCTGGATAATGGATAATGCTTTCCAATTATATGAAGGTATGTTGACCTATTAAAGGGGGGATGGCACGATTAAAGGGGATATGGCAATTCCACTGTCATGGATGTTACATTTGCCCACCCTCTTGTATCAAAATGTATTCCAACAATTGAAAGCTAAGGAATTTAATTTTATTTCTGGTACTGATAGCAACATATAATGGTTAACAAGGAACATCAAACATATAGAAAGCTCTAGTTCATTAACAAGAAATAGTTCAGAAGTCGGCGTATGGACGTTACGAAAAGGGGACAAGAAGTTTTTGGACATCATTTATACCCAAAACTCTCTGAAGTTGCAATCTCAAGTTTCATTTTCCTGTTTAGTATTTTAACTATGGTAACACTTTATTGTCCCCGCCGAACGAGTTCGGAATGGGGACTATGAAATGAGCAGAGTCAGTTTCGTTGTTCGTCCGTCCCGTGATAAAAGTGAACCATGTTGATCGATTATTTCTGGAGTTCCGTAAGCGGCGATCATGATGTTGAACTTGGTGGGGAAAGAAGCGTGGATGAGTCTCGACTCAGGGCCGGCGGGAGCAAATTGAAAGTGGTGCGGGCGAGCTAATGATTGTCTACAAAGCGTACGGTTATAACTCAGATAAAGGACGTGTGTCATGAGATTTTGCCCGGAAATTATGTCCAGGAATATAGTAAACAAAAACCTTTCCCCATTCCTGGCGAGCGTGGAACCTTTTATTCGGCCTTTAAAATAAAACATTTTCATGCAAATTGATACTAAACAATTTGAAATAATGATTGGCTATAGGTATGATTAACGGTTTTAAAAAGCAAAATTATAGTTGGTTAATTTTTGTTTGAATTAAGCATAAGTGTTCAATGTAGAGGGTGTATATCAAGCTTGTCTGGGTTGGGTAGGCGAGGGGCGTGTTCCCACTCCCTCCCGTGCGAAGCACGGAACCCTTTGTGACAATATTTGCTTTCCAAAACACTTTTTCCATGCAAATTTGACAGAAAAAGAAAAATCACAACTTTAAATTTGTAAGTGGTTTACTTAATTACATTACATGTTATAGTTCTTTTATATGAGTGGTCCAAAAAGTTTTCACTTTTTCTTATGCTCAAATTCTCAAATTGGTAGACTATCAACATTTATTTGAGGATATATCTTGTTGGAACCTGGTGAAAACGGGTTGAAAACAAAGCTGTGAAACTGACAAAATGGCCCATCTGAGAAAAAGGTGGATAACCAATTTGACACACTTACGTAAGTCGATAGGGAACTAGTTGCCGATCAAAGATTGATACACTAAAACATTTGAACCAACGCACCCCCGTCATGGGACTTCTGGTTTATAATCTTCTTAAAAAATGTTCTCAGTTGTAATTGCCTTAGTTTTTATAGCTAAACCAACTGAGCTACAGCTTTTCAAAGTGATGATTTTAAAGCGAATGACAAGAAAAGAATGCATCCCCTTTTTATTTAAAATTCTCACCAATGAAAGCAATCTATATAATTATTTTGTAAATGACATTAATTTTTGAAAAGTGTATTCAAGTGATTCAGTGTACGTCTCTTTGAGAATCAGTTTCATGATTGACAATATTCTGTCATTCATTTTTCAAAGGGTTAACACCTCACACAAACTTGAAGGGTGGTCAGCTAGTTTTGTTACTGAGTAAGGCCCTACAGTACACTGGGCAACTGGTATTGAATATTGTTACCCACGCTTGCCCCTAATAGACTAAGTGTGTGCAAGTGGTTTTTTGACTATTTTTCTCTACAACATCCGCATTTGTTATTTGAGTCTGTTTCATCAACGTCAACAGTTTCACCATGTTCTAAACACGAATTTTGAGATGGTCCACGGCCACTCTTTAGAAATTTTAAGACAAAAAAGTGTAACCTTTTTGGGACCGTCTCTGTAGTATGATCAACAGTTTTTTAAAAGATATTTCTAGTTGGTGTTTTATAAGTTTTTGTTTGACTAGCATAAGGTGTTCATTGCACTCATTATATAAAGCTGTCTGGGGGGTGGGAGCGGGAGGGGGTGGCCGCCTCCCTCGCAAAGCGCGAAACCCTAGCGATGTTTGCCTTTTCCGAAAACCCCATTTTCCCAGCAATTTGATAGAAACAATCGCAAATAATCGTATTTGGTATGATCAACGGTTTAAAAAAACGTCAAATATAGTGGATGGGTACATTTGTTATATAGGGTATGCAAATATATGCGTACTTTGAGTAAACGGTCCCCTGAAAAAGATAAACTGGTGTAAGGCTAATTTTTGAATAAAAAACGAAAAGAAACACGTCAGTTGTGCACCGGGGCCGTTTCAAGCCCATGCGTAAGGTGGACAGATTGGTCGCAACTTCATTACCCGATTGTCGTCATTTCTCAAATCTGAAGAGCCCCTACACTTAAAGGTCTGATAACTGACTTTTTAAAAAAAAAACCGCTGCGTAGCGCGGAAAAATGTTGCAATTTTATGGGTTATAGAGTATTTCCAATTGAAGTAACGGGGCAATTTTTTCTGTGTTTCCACGGGGCAAGTTTTTTTTTAAATAACCCTTAAAGATGTGGGTATTTTTTTTTTTTACTGGAAGAGGGGAAAAAGTTTATTGTTTTTTTTTCTCGTATGGTGGATGATTTCTTTTTTTAAAAAAGCTTCCTACCCCCCCCCCCCCCCCTTGCAGTCGATGGGTGCGTCCCTAAGGGCCCGGAAAATTGTTTTTTCCTAGATGGGCTCTCTTATAAATGTGTTTCATGAGAGTTCATTAATCAAGCGACCATGGGTGTGTATGGTGCCCCCCCCAGCGCGAAGCGCAGACCCTTGCAATTTTCGCTACCAAACGCATTATCTCCATTTTGCAAATTTTGATTGCAACATTCTGAAATTTGTAGGGTTCACGGATATTGGTGTGAGCAAAGTAAATGTAAAATATAGTTGATTTCTTCTTTGCCTGAATCACTGTTACATCATATGTACGTTTCATGTAGAGTTCCGATACAAGCGACACGAGGTTGCAGTGCGTAAGGCTCGACCTTTGCAATGTCGCTTTCCTCAACACATTTTCTATTCAAGCTTGAAAATTTGAAATATGCAAGTTTATCCCCTATGTCCCTATATAAGGCTTAGAAAGAGTTCCATATCCCTTTTAAAATCCTACGGACAATCAACGATAGTCCCTGCACTTGGTTCTATACTCCTTATTAGGCTCAACGAAAGATTTTTGGGGCATCCATATATTGGAGAACAGTAGTGATTTCATATAGATAACAGAACCCCCCAAATATAGTAAAGAAACAAAAGTCGATTTTTGATTTTGTTTTTATTTCAATGTTAAAAACATAGGCCACAACATAGTAATTCAACCTTTCACCATTTTTGTACCAAAGAAATGCTGCTCCGATTATTCATTTCACATATGGATGTGTTTTGATAGAACAGCGTTTACATTGGTGCAGAAATCAGAATTTCATATTTTTTTTTATCGGGAAAAAAACCTGTTATGTGAAACCTTGTTGCACCTTTAAACCGCTCGTAACGAAAAATTTTGGAAATTTATTGGGTTACAAGTAATTTTTCCGTTAAGTAGGTTAAGTGTTATTGTCGCAATCGAAACCTTAAATTCCACCTTTCGCACTATCTCCTTCCCATCTTTCTCCTCCTCTCTCGTCTCTTTTCTTCTCCCTTCTCTTTCTCCCCTCTTTGCCCTTCTCTCATCTCCCACTCACTCTCTCTCTCTTTCTTCTCTCACTCTCTCTCTCTCTCTCTTTCTCCTCTCTCTCCTCTCTCCCTCGCTCTCTTTCGCTCTCCTCTCTCTCTCTCTCTCTCTCTCTCCCTCTCTCTCTCCTCACTGCTCACTCTCGTCTTTCTCTCTCTCTCTCTTTCTTTCTTTTCTTTCTCTTCTCTTCCTCTCGCTCTTTTTTTTTTTGCTTCAAACGTGGTGCGCTATCGCCGCCCTGGCGCCTAATCTTGCGCCGGCCCTGGACTTGATTAGATTTGTGGGCGTAAAATCTAATTCAGGATCTATTTGCATAATTTATGAAAGTCCCTTTCGTACAGTGATAAAACTGAATAACCCCATGTTGTATACGATTTCTGGAGTTCCGTAGGGCGACAAATGATGTAACTTGGTGGAAAAAAGCGGGTGGATGGTTCTCGACTTGATTAGATTTTTGGGCGTAAAATATGCTAATTCCGTATCTAATTTGCATCATTTATGAAATTTCCCTGTTCGTCCTTGATAAAAAATGTTAACCCATGTTGTATACGTATTATCTGGAGTTCCCGTAAGGGGACAATGATGTAACCTGGTTGAAAGAAGCGGGTGGATGCGTTCTCGACCTGATTAGTTTTGGCGTAAATATGCTTAATTCATTATCTAATTTGCATAATTTCTGAAATTTCCCTGCAAGCCTGTGTCCATTTTCTGGAGTTCCTAAGGCAATATAATGATGTCCTTGGGGGAAGGAAGCGTGCTGAAGAGTTTCGACCTGATTAGATTTTGGGCGTAGTTCGGGCAAATTGAGTATGCAAAATGACCTAATTAATTTGCCAAAATCAGCGTAATTGCTATATTGATTTTACACGTACATTGGATCCTCAAAATCTCTGCCCTGCATGAAAGCCATCATGGGGCACATCTTTTTTGCATTTTGAAAGTAGGTGATAATGCGGCTCTAGTTATGCAAATGAGCGCATTAAATCTGCGTAATTGCTGTCTCTCTGAAACGGTATGTCGGATAGCCAATTTCCTGGTGTTTGCGGGTATTGTGGGAGGGTGTTTATTGCGGGGTGTTGGGGTTGGGGGGGTTGTATTCGGGGTGGTTGGTGAGGGTGTGGGGTGTTTGCATGTGTGTGGCCAGAGGGGTTTGTGTTGCCATGGTGTTTGGGATGGGGTGGGGTGTTCATGGGTTGGGAGGGGGTGTTTGCCGGTTGCTGGGGGTTTTTGGGGAGGGGTTTGGGACGTGGTTTGGGCGGGGTGAGTGTTTGGGCGGGAGAAGGTGTTTTACAAGGGTGTTGTGTGGAATGCATGTTGTCAGCTTTGGGGGAGGGGGGTGGGGTGTTGTCGTTGCATTTATCGCATGTTAGTGATCGCGACATTCGGCGGGTGACATATTTTACCGCATGGCGTAATACGAGTTCGCACTTGTTAACTTAAATAAATAAAGGAAAGCACTTCTTATAATCATAGAAAATCTTTCAATGTATGTCATTGACGTGACTTTGGTGTAAATTCATGGATGTCCATAATTAAATTTCAACATTCCCATTCCAAATTGATAACCCAAAGTAATGTGCTTATTGCCTTGTTTATCAGTTTGTTTGATGCCATATAATTCTATTTTTTGAAGTTTACCTGATGTTTGATTGGTATTATTTAAAATAACCATCTTTAAGTCAAACACTGGTACAGAGCGCTTTTCCTATTTTTTTCACACACGCTTTTGCAAAAAAACCCATCTCTACCTATACCAACTATAAAGATCACCAAATATGTGACATGCTCACTAATTTGCGCATTTATCTTTATTATTTGCTTGTAACATTCATTGAATATTGCATAATGTGCCCATTGAAAAAGCACGGGGGTCAAACGCACTTTTCCCCTGTAACAATTCAATGGGAGTAATTTCCAAAATGAACTTTAGGCCTACTCACTACTAAAGGTGAAGAAGGGTGAAACGGTCTTGAGCAAGAACCTTATGACTATCTTTCCCAGTTGTTACCCCTTTGGGAAGTAAGCGTATATTTCAAAAAGTTGCGAAAAAATGATGTAAACCGCCCTCGTGCCCAATTGTGGACGCTCAAAATGGTCATTTTTAAGAATTCTAATTATCAATATGTTCATGAAACTTCAAGACAGATTCCTGACATCAAACCAAATTTTTTAAACCTTACAACACATCCCATAATAGCCATTTACGGGGGTGTTTTTAAATGTGTAACGTCCACGACGTAACGTCCATAGAGCTCATTAGCTATTTCTAATAGAATAATTATTTTTTTTTCACATGTTATTATCTCCATATAGGTACATTAACATCTGTATACTAGATATTGATTAAATCACTTGCTGGTTGTGTAGTTTACAGGAAAAAAAGTAAAAACGTCAGGGACGGTACGTACATTTCGTGGAAACAGAAGTAAAAATTTGAAACTCAAAAGGCGCTCTCTAGATAACTGCATTTGATTTAAACTGTACAAGTTAAAAAAGTTAATATCTTGGTATTAGGTTAGAAATGAATACATTTCATTGGTCAATATTCATAGATGCAGGACTGAAATATTTGACAAAGCACCAAAAAAAAATTGTTAGTAAATTGGCAAAATCTGTTTGTTCGAAATCATTTTTTCCAAAAACCCATAAAAAAATAAGAACAAACACTGAAAATTCCATATTAATGCAGATTTATACAAGAAGTGAGCTTTCTCTTCAGTTTTCAATTAAATGTTGCATTAAAATGATTTTCAATTTCTAGGCTCAAGGGGAACATTGCCATGGAAATTGCCAATATTGCCGTTTTGGCATATTGAGAGATTGTCCTTCACTTCAAAACCCCATCTGTGAAAGTGTTGCGGCGATAATTCCAAGGCCGTTTTGATGTGGAGAGCTAAACGTGATTTTGTTGAAGGCCCATGCATAGAGTCTGTGTAAAGTTAATATTGGCTCGGCCAAAATGGGGCATAATTTCGCTCATAACGTTAATAACCAAACATCGTTTGGCTCGAAGATTTCACCGGATAAATGAGGAAAATGGTAGCTTTGGTTTTTCCAAAGGATTGACTCACTTCCGTAATCTGGGGCTCTGGGGCGATGTTATTAGCGATCGGGCCATGGACCGTTAGTTTGTAGTGCAACATATTAAAGAGGTGGTAGGAAATAAAAGTTAAGGTAATTGGTGGGTGGTGGGGGGGTGCATTTGAGATCATTGAGCTGCCTTTCATCACATAAAGGATGACCATTTTAACTGAAGTTGCTTATAATGTTACAAGGCTCTTGTTCCAACCCCCCCCCCAGTTATAAAGATCAATTTTGATAAGCTCATACTTTTTCTGCATTGTTTCCTTCCCTGAAATCAAATCTATAAATCCATTCTTCTCCAAAGAATACAGGAAAAAAAAACTGCCCGTTTCCAATGTCACCACATGAAGTTGCAATCTCAAGTGGGAGGAGGAGAAAAATTTTCATATTCCTGTTTTAGTATTTTAACTATGGTAACACTTTATTGTCCCCGCCGGAACACTATTTCGATGGGACTATGAAATGAGCAGCGTCGTTCGTTCGTTCTATCGTCTCGTTCGTGCCGTGATAAAAATGTTAACCCTGTTGTATACGATTTATCTGGAGTTCGTAAGGGCGATTAATGATGTAACTTGGTGGAAGAAAGCAGTGGATGAGTTCTCGACTTGATAATTTTGGGGGGCGTAAAACATATGCTAATTCAGGATCTAATTTGCATAATTTATGAAAATTTCCCTGTACGTCCGTGATAAAAAGTTTAACCCATGTTGTATACGATTGATCTGGAGTTCCTTAGGGCGACAATATGTAACTTGGTGGAAAAAAGCGGGTGGATGAGTTCTCGACTTGATTTAGATTTTGGGCGTAAAATATGCCTAATGCAGGATCTAATTTGCATATTATATGAAAATTTCCTGTTCGGTCCATGATCAAAAATGTTAACCCATGTTGTATATCGATTTATCTGGAAGGTTCCGTAAGGACGACAATGAATTAACTTGGTGGAAAAAAGCGGGTAGATGAGTTCTCGACTTGATTGAGATTTTGGGCGTAAAATTGCTAATTCCGTATCTAATTTGCAAACACAAATTACTTTATGATATATCCCTGCAAGCCTGTGTCCAAAGTTTTTTTTGGAGTCCGTAGGCCTTACTTATGTACTTGTGGAAGGAAGCAAGTTAAAGAGTTTCTCGACCTGATTAGATTTTGGGCGTATTTCATTCGGGCAATTTGGAAGTATGCCATGAGCTATTATCATGCAAAATCAGGCGTTAATTGCTATATTGTTACACGGTACATTGGATACTCCAAATCCTGCCCAGCATGAAGCCTTCATGGGGACCTTCTTTTTTGCAATTTGAAAGTATGTGATATCTGCGAATGCGGCTTTCGGTTATGCAATGAGCTATAAATTGCGTAATTGCTGATCTCTGAAACGGTATGTCCGATCTGCCAATTCCTGGGTGTGTGCGGGGTATTGGGAGGGTGTTTAAATTGGCGGTGTGTGGGGTGGGGGTGGGTTGTTTCGTGGGTGTTTGGTGAGGGTGTGGGGTGTTTGCTTGTGTTGGCCAGATGGGTGTTGTGTTGCATGGTGTTTGGGAGGGGGTGGGGTAAGAGAAATACCACTAGCTTCCCACAATGCTTGCTTCCGTTGGGCAGTTTTTGTACAGGTTGCCATGTGAATCGTTAGAGATGAAACCCTCTTAAAATGCAAGTATGAGATCAGTACTGTCATTTAGCCATGTTTTCCACTAACGATTCACAATCATCACCTGTTCAAACCTCCATTGGAAGCAATGCATTGTTGGAAGCTACTGAAACCTCTCTTGGGATGGGGGTGTTGGGCATTGTGTTGTTTGGGGGGGGTGTTTGCGGGTGCTGGGGGTTTGGGGGGGGGTTGGGAGAGTGTTGGGGAGGGTGAGGGTGTTGGGGAGGAAGAAGGGTTTACACAGGGTGTTTGTGGATGGAAATGGGTGTTGCAGGATGTTGTGGAGGGGGTGGGGTTTGTAGTTCATTTATCCATGGTTCGTGATCGGCGACATTCGGCGGGGACATATTTTACGCAGCGCGTAAATATGAGTTCGCCTTGAGATTACTTTAAATTAAAAAATAAGGCAAGCACCTTCTTAATAATATAGAAAAAATCGTTCCAATGTATGTCATGGATATTACATTTGTGTAAATGTCCTGGACGTTACATAATTTAAAAAATGTTTCAACATTACGCTCATTCAAAAATGATACCCCAAAGGTGATGTTGCTTTATTGCATGCTATCAGTTTGTTTGAATGCCATATCAATCTATTGTTGAAGTTTACATGATGTTTGATATTGGTATTATTTAAAATAACCTTTTTAGGTCAACCTGGATACGAGGGCGCCTTTCTATTTTTTTCACACAACAACGCTTTGGAAAAAAAAAAAACCCACTCTTTACATATACCACTAAAGATAACCAATATGTGACATGCTCACTTACCTTTGAGCCGTTTATCTGCTTGTTGTTTGCTGTAATTCATTTGAATATTGCATGGAATGTGCCCATTGAAAGCACAGGGGTCAACCGCAATGTTCCCTCCCCTGTATAATTCATGGGAATTTTCTCAAGAAATGAACTTTGGCCTACTCACAAACTAAGGTGATAGAAGGGTGAAACTTCTTGAGCAAGTAAACCTATACTACTTCCATTTGTTAACCCCACTTTGGAAGGTCGTATTTAAAAAAGGTGCGAAAAAGATGTAAACCCGCCCCTCGTTCCCAATTTGACCTAAAATGGTCATTTTTTAAGAATTTCTAATTATCAAAAATGTCATGAAAACTTCAATAACAGATTCTCTGACAGTCAAAAACATAATTTTTAAACTTACCAAAAACCAACATCCCATTATATCCATTTACGGGGGTGTTTAATTTGTAACGTCCATGACGGTACGTCCATGACGCTATTAGCATATTTCTAATTATAATAATTATTTGTTTTCACATGTTTTATTATCTCTCAATATATGTACATTAACATTGTATACTAGATAATGATTATAAGCAATGCAATGGTTGTGTAGTTACAGGAAAAATAGTATAAAAAATACAACGTCATGGACGTTACGTACATTTCGTGGAAAAACAGAAGTAAAATTTGAAAATCAGAGCACCCTCTAGAAACTGCATTTGATTTAAAAGTGTAAGTTATAAAAAGTTAACTATCTGGATTAGGTTAAGAAATGCATACATTTCAGTGGTCACTAGTTATAGATGCCGGACTGAAAATTTTGAACAGCACCCAATTTTAGTAAAAATTGCACAAAATCTTTTTGGTCGTAATACATTTTTTCCAAAAACCAAAAAAATAATAAAAATACCTGAAAATTCAATATTAGAATGCAGATTTATACAGATAAGGTATCTTTCTTCCATGTTCAATGTAAATTGTTGCATTAAAATGAATTTCAATTTTTAGGCTCAAGGGGACATTGCCGTGGAATTGCCCCAATATGCAGTTTTCATATTGATAGATTGTCCTTCACTCCAAAACCCCATCTGTAAAGTTTTGCGCCGACATTCCAAGCCGTTTTGATATGAGAGCTAAAAACGTGATTTTGTAAGTCCCATAGAGTACTGTGTAAAGTTAATATTGGTCGGCCAAAATGGGGCATATTTTCGCTCATAACTTTCAAACCAAACATCGTTTGGCTCTAAGATTTCACAGGATAAATAAGAAAAATAGTAGCTTCTGGTATCAAAATGTTGACCACTTCCGGTAAAATCTGGGGCTTCTGGGGATGAGGTTATTAGCGATCGGGCCATGGACCTTTAAGTTTGTAGTGAAACATATTAAAGAGGTGGTAATGAAATAAAGTTAAAGGTAATTGGTGGTGGTGGGGGGGGGGCAGTTGAGATCATTGAGCTGCTTTCACAGAAAGGATGACCATTTTATACTGAAGTTGCTTATAATGTTAAAAGGCGCTTGTTCCAACCCAACCCCCCCCAGTTAGTTGTATCAATTTTGATAAGGCCATATTTTTCTCATTGTTTTCCTGAAATTCAAAATCTATAAATCCATTTCTTTCCAAAGATACAGGAAAAAAACCTGCCATTTCAATGGTCAACCACATGAATATGAACATGAGTAGTGAATAGGTCTTGCCCTTGGCAATGTGCATTTTCGCTTCTACTATCAAACCTCTTGATTGTTTCCCACAGTACTTGGTGGTACATTGTAAGTGTATGCAAGTGGCAGGCTCTTATACACAAAATCCAAACAAAATCCTTTAAATGTGTAAAATAACAAAAGTTAGGCTTTGACAATAAATTTCAGGCTAACAGTTGGCATTTCTGACTTGAAAGAATCTTTTATTTTCTCTCTTCACAGATTCCTGATTTGTTTGAAACAGCGGAACAAGATGTACGACCAATTGTCCATGATCCCTCGGGAATTCCCATGCAAGTTGTTCCGATTGTGAGTACAGAGTTGCCACAGAAACAAGAAGTTATCATTAGGGAAAAAAATGGCAAAATTCATGGTATTTTGATTTGGGTCATGAATAGAAATTTCAAGAACTCTAAGGAAAAGAGATTTCATGTGAGACACATTTTGTGTAATTTAATCAATATTGATAGGCTATTTGTGGGTCTCATGGCAAAACTACACAGTTTCGAACCCATTGCTGATTCTCATACAGATGTGATTACTACATGTGCGTAGTCCTTCATACTTAACCTTAAAGGGAGAACTGAAAAGTTGCATGTGTCTGGTACCAAAATGAAGCTAATGAAATAATGAATGCATTGCAAAAAACCCGAATGAATTATCTCATCTAGAAAATGAGCGACCACTAAAAACACACACCAGAATTTACCTTTGCAGCACACCACGGGACATTTCCCTGTGCCAAAATTAAAGGGATAACTGAAAAGTTGCATGTGTCTGGTACCAAAATGAAGCTAATGAAATAATGAATGCATTGCAAAAAACCCGAATGAATTATCTCATCTAGAAAAAGAGCGACCGCTAAAAACTCACAACTCTTGTTTGAAGGAGGACCGTCGTAAAGATATTCTCTGCTACTTTATAACATTAAAGTAAGGGCAATGTTGAATATTTGAAGAAGAAAACATAACTACAAAAAATTGTGGTCGACCCATTGGTGCACATTTCTATGATGTACATCAATGTATTTGAAAATTGGAAAAAATTATGTACCACCCTATATGCTCACTATATTATTCACGTTATCTAATTTCCAAGGAATTCTTGCTTATGTTACTGCCTTTTGCCTGTGTATTTGTAGAGGTCCTATTTTTTCTTATTTAACTGATCTGACTTGTGTGTTGTTTGCAGTTAGAAAATCTGTCGATGCAAATAATATTTAAGCCACCCTGTATAATTACATTGTTATAATGTATGATTCTCAAGTTCAATACTGTATAACATTTCAGCATTTAATGTTTGGACGCCCGTCATAGCAAATACTGAGCCAAAAATATGTGAATAATTGGGTTTTTAAATTTATTCTCATGCAGGCCCCGGTTGGTTTTACACCTGATAATTTTAATGCTCAATATTAAAAACCTAAACAAATATAATAGTTTGTATAAAGGTAAATCTTCACAAAGTCAACTATAATTTACTCTTGTTGTCAAAATTGCCATTGTAGTAAGAAAGAAATGGTAATTTAATTAAACAGGTTTTAAAGCATCTATTTTTTGTTCCACCCTTGTTATATATTGGGAACAACCCTGTTATATCAACTTGGAAACTTCCATAGATATTCTGATTTATATAAGCTTTCAGAATATGTATGCTGTAATTATTGTCAGATCGTTAGAAAAAAGCAGTTAGAGCACTTACATGTAAGAGCACATGACCTCCGATTTTCAACACTTGGTGGCATGTAAAACAAAGGCACCCCAGTTTATGACACGGACCATAATATGGGGCTAAGGTATGCAAATGAGCTAATTAAATATGCGTAATTATTGTATTCGTGAAACAGTACGTCGGATATGCAAAAGTCCTTCGCTGCATGAAAGAGTACTATGCCATGCATCTTTGTGGAATCATAATGCGGTCAAAGTGGGTTTTGGGCATTATAAATATGTAATTAAGTGTCTCATTTGATAATTAAGAAAAAAAAAAGCTGGTACAAGTATATTAGGTTCCTTAAGGCCCATAAATGATGTAAACGTGGTTGTAAGGAAGCAGTTTGAAGATTTCTCGACCTCATTAGATGTTGGCGATATCGGGGTAATTAGGTATGCAAATGAGCTATTAATAATGCATAACAATATGTAATTGTTATTATTTTTAAACAGTGCATCGGATTACACAAAATTCCTTAACTGGCATGAAAGCCCCTTTATGGGCGCATCTTTTTGCACCATTTGAAGTGTAAGTGATATATGCGGCTTAGGTATGTAAATGAGCTAATATTAAATATGCATTAAGTGCCTGTTATGCTGTGATGAAAAGGACATTGGATCGGCATAATTCACTACATGAAAGACTAATCTGGCATTCTTCTTTTGGTGAACATCCATTTATCGGTCAAAGTGCATGGGGCAATTAAAGGGGCATTTGATGCAATTGATCTAATTAAATTGCGTAATTGCTGTATAGTGAAACAGTACATTGGATATGCAATCTTTTCTGGTTACACCTGGAGATGTGGGGTTGTTGGGAGGGGGGAGGGGGTGTGGGGAGGGGGGGGAGATGGGGCGGGAGGGCGGGGGGGGCCCGGGAGGGTTAGTGCAGTCGGGGGGGCGGGGGGGTAGGAGGGGGGGAAGATGGGGGGGGGGGAGGCGAAGGGGGTGGTGGATGGGCACGGGGGTGGGGTGGGGGGGGGGGGGGATGTGAGCCGTGGGCTCTTCCAGCGGGGGGAGGGTCCAGCGGGGGGGGGAGGGGGACTCGGGGGAGGGATGGGGCGGGTGGGGTGGGGGGGGGGGGCGGGCTGGGAGGGCGGGGGGGGGAGGAGGGGGTTGTCGGCAGGGGGGGGGGGAAGGGGAGGTGGGGGGAATGGGCGTGAGGGGGGGCACGAGTGAGGGCGCGTCGTCTGGGGGGGGGGGGCTATCGCGGGGGGGAGCGAGGACGGGGGAGGGGGGGGGTGGGACGGCGGGGAGGGGTGTGGGGGGGAGGGGGATGGAGGCGGGGGGGGGAGGGCTCTTCTGCGGTTCGTTCCTACCTCCCCCGCCCTCCATGGCTCTGCATCTTTCATCTTCATTGCTTCCTCCTTCTGGGGGGGGGGGGGGGGGGGCGGGGGGGGGCGGGGGGCGGGCGAGGGTTTTCTGTCCTTGTCCTTCCTACTTACCCGTTTAACATATCTTCACGACTTTTGGAGGGTTTCCGGCCCCCTCCTCCTTCTCGGGGGGGGGGTGGGGAGGGGGGGGGGGGGGGGGGGCGGTGGGGGGAGGAGTAGGACTCTGGTGGCGACGGGGTGCGGATGATGGGGGAAAGGGGGGAGGGGTGCGGGCTGGTGGGGGGGGGAGGGGGGGCGAGGGGGGGGGGGGAGCGGGCAGGGGGGCGGACGGGGTGGCGTGGTGTGGGTGGGGGGTGGGGGGGGTGGAACGGGAGCGGTCTTCCGGGGGTTCGGGGCGGGGGGCGAGCGCGGGACAGGGCGGGGGGGGAGGGGGGTTCGTGGGCGGAGGGTGACGGAGGGGCGGTGGTTTGGGGGGAGGGTGGGGAGCGCAGGACGGGGTGTGGGGAGGCGGTGGGGGTGTGGCGGGGGGTAGGGGGAGGGGGTGGGGGGGGAGGGCCGGCGGCTTGGTGGGGGGGAGAGGGGGGGTGGTGGGGAGGGGGTGGGGGTGTGGAGGGGGTGGGGTTGGGGGGTGTGGAGGGTGTTGGGGATGGGAGTGGCGGGGGAGGAGGGGGTTAGGGAGGGGGCGGGGGTGTTGCGGGAAGGGGTGGGTGTTGGGGGAAGGTGGGGAGGGGGTGGGGTGTGTGGGGGGTTGGGGTGTTGTTTGTGGGGTTTGGAGAGGGGATGGGGGTTGAGGGGTGGGGTGTGGGGGGTGGTGGAGGGGATTGGGGTAGGAGGGATGTTGGGGAGCGGATCCAGGGGGTGTTGAGGGGTGTTGTGGAGGGGTATTGCGGGGGTTGGGGGGGTTGGGATGTTGAGGGAGGGGTGGGTGTGTTGAGGGCCGTGGGGGCAGGCGAGGTGGGGTGTTTGTTGAGGGATGTTGGGCGAGGGCAGGGGGTGTTGCCGGCTGTTGGGGAGGGTGGAGTGTGCGGGGTTGGTGTTTGGGGAGGGGGTGGAGTGTTGAGGGTGTTGGGGAGGTGGTGGGGTGTGCAGGGTGGTGGGGATGAGATGGGGTGTTAGTGGGTTTTGGGGAGGGGAGGGGTGTTGCGGGGCCGGTGGGGTATTGGGTGTTGTGGGGAGTTGGGGAGGGGAGGGGTGTTGGGAGGGGGTAGGTGTTGTTGGGAGGGGTGGGGGTGTTGTGGGGAGGGGTGGGATGTTGGGGGAGGGGGTGGGGGTGTTGCAGGCGTGTGTGGGAGGGGGGGTGTCGGCATTGGGGGTGGTTAAGGGGCATTGGGGGGGGTACAGGGGATTGTGGGGTTATATTGCAGGGTGTTGGGAGGGGTTGAGGTGTCGCGGGTGTTGGGAGGGTTTGGGGTGTTGCGTTAGGGGGGGTTGTTGTGGGGGATTTTATTCTGCAATCATCCACTGATGTTAGCTTGCACAATTTTTTTGGAAACACCCTGACTCATTTAACAGTTGCAATCTGGTGTGCTGGTCTTTGTCTTCCCAGTATACGCGAAAGCAGGCGCGGACTTGTGGTCAAGAACCGCCTTGTAATGGTCATAAAAATGTCTCCATTGAAACCTACATGTAAGAAAGTTCGTTGAACCCCTGTATATTCCAATGGAGGGAGTTTTCACAAATTTTAAATGCTGCACAGAAAAAATGGTACGTGATTACACAGCTTAATCTTCAGGGGATAATGATGAGTCAACAATTCTGATGATGCCATTGGTTTAAATTTAAAAACATTTGATATGATGTGTACTTTGGGGAAAGCGCCCTCTCCGTCAATTTTAAGCTCAACTGCAATATCGAGAAAAAAGAAAAGTCGTGGTGGTGAGATGGAAGTTGCACAGAATGATTCTTGTGGCAAAAAATGGGTATTGCACAAAATGCAGGGGGTTAAACAAAAGCTTATCTAAGGTATGGTCAAAAGTATGGATTTTTTTGCCAATATGGTGGCCCCCCCCCCCATTTTGGATTGTCTGGGCACCCTGGTTTGTTGTACTTCTTTAATTTTTTTTTCTTCGAAACTGGGATAAGCATAATTAAAGTCATTCATTCTAGCCTGTGTTCGAAGTGAAATGAAACTATGACCCAAATTGACCCTCTTTTGCCCCCATATCTAAAAGAAATCACTTTCAATAGTTCCATTACAGCCCATTTAATATACTGACATTACACTACAGTCTGTAAAACTGATTCAACATACATTTTATGGGCAGAATAAGAAGTTATCATTGTCTTTGTAAGAGTATGACACAGAGTTTTAAAACAATATACACAAAAGTCCCCAAAAAATGTTACCTGATAAGGCTGGTAATGAATTTTAAGAGAAAAAGAAGAAAACAAAAAGAAGCAATTTGTACGATACAAGTTCAACAATTGTCATAAACTCACAAATCCCTTTTATTTAGATTCTTAATCAGCTTTACCAGAGTTGTAGTCGGGGAGAGGCCAGGGACATCAGTCACTTACACAAGAAATGCAGCGTTCTGCTCTTGGAGCCCAGAGGATGGATTTCAGAAAAAAGGAGGTGAGTGGATCAGTATGCTATTCTATATAATAGTGCTGGAACAGGACCTATGGTATATACTTCTCCAGGTTTGATCAAAGGAGACATCTATATTCACTAAAAACAATCATGCAGACAATATTTACAGTGCATATTAAAAGCCAGATGGCAGTGGAACTAAAAAAAATGGGTTGTGCGAGCAAGCTGTGCGAGGACGTGACCCATCTCTCTTTCCTTAGCATTTTGGGCAGACTCCTCCGTATTATTTTTGCTGGGGGGGTTCGCATTCCTCACGCACAGCGGTCTGTTCGAAATAATGGGTACCAATTATTAACTGGTTGGACGACGGCGTAATTGAGGTAAAGCGCTCTACTCACTCCACACCGGGCACAACCCATTGGCCACAGTGGGGCTTGAACACACAACCTTATGGGTGGGGGGCGAGTGCTCAATACACTGGACACGCATAGAACTAGTTAGATCCTATATGACATGCCTGCAACACCAAGAAGACCCGAGGTTGGTTTTTTGGGTTTCTGCTTAATATGTTGACATGACCACTCTATCCGATAAGGGCCCCTAACACCATTGTTGAAAAGATGTATGTGTGGTGTTTCTATCCGGTTGTGGAACTGGAAGAACGTGGTCCAACATATGATGTCCATAAGAAATATGAATGTTGGCATGTCCTCGATGACTTCTCTGTGTGTTTTTGAAAAGATGGTTATGTTGTGACACAGTGGAGCACAAACGAAACTCCTCACAACATTGGTAGATTCATACTTAAAAGCGCGCTACTGCTTAATATAATTAACCTTGGTTGGGTCTTGTATAGCTTTATACCAAGCACAGAAGAAAGGTCAAACAGATTCGCCTGGGCCAAAATCTCAAATTACATTTCATTCTATAATAATTTCCTAGACACGTAGTACAATTGGTGTTCGTATAGATGCGACAAGTCCATATTAGCGAAAATGTCAGTGGTTTAGTATGACATCGTCTCTTATGTGTGGACAGTGGGAATAGCAAAAGGTAAAATTACACCTTCACAAAATATTTCCTAATCAATGACCTTGTTCAATTATAAAGTTTGCTAGTTCCGATATTCCGGTGTTCATCACTTCACATGGGCTATCGGAACCTCGTGCCACAGCGAATTGCTATTTCCGGGTTTCAACTGAATGTACATGCATGACCCCGAGCAGTAATTGGTTGTGGAATAGACACCCAAGTATTATGCATAGGTTGGTGTGACGTGTAATTAAACTGTGCTTGATTTGTGGTGGTTTCAGACTTCTTTGACGTGTGTATCGCAAGGAGTGGCGCGTTTCCCGGCGGCAAACCTAGACTCCTTTATAAAATTTGTTGCGTGTCCGGTAAAAGTTTTCGTGAAGAGGGGCCGGGGTCCTGCCCATGTTGGTTGAAGAGCATTAGCCCACTTGTTATTGGTATTAGCCTCTGGACAGGAGGTTCAATTCCCGGCAGGACCACTTGAAGGGAATTAATCTGATACTAAATTAATTCTGGACTTAAGGAGGGTAGCGTCGTGGCTGGACTGGTTACGGGGCATTGTGGGGGGTTACGGGGCATTGGGGGTATTGGCAAGGGTGTTGGAGGGGTGCGGGGGATGTTGCGGGATGTTGGAGGGTTGGGGGGTTGGTAGGGGTGGGGTTTTGGGGGGATATCTGCAATCCTCCACTGTATCTGCTGCACAAATTTTTGGAACACCCTGTACTCATACAGTTGCAATCTGTGTGCTGCTCTTTGTCTACAGGCTATACACGAAAGCAGGCGAGACTTGTGGTTCAAGAACCGCCTTGTAATGTCATACAAATGGCTCCAGTTGAAACCTTACACATAAGAAAGGTTCGTTGACCCCTGTATATTCAATGAGGGAGTTTTCCATCAAATTTTAAATGGCTGCCACAGAAAAATGGTAAGTGTTACACAGCTTTAATCTTTCAGGAACAATGATGAGTCAACAATTCTGATGATGGCCATTGGTTAAAATTTAAAACATTTGATATGATGTTACTGTTGGGAAAGCGCCCTCTCAGTCCATTGTAGCTAAAATAACTGCAATATCGAGCAAAAAGAAAAGTCGTGGGGAGAGGGAAGTTGCACAGAATGATTCATTGTGGGCAAAAACATGGGTAGTGCCACAAAATATGAAGGGGGTTAAACAAAAGCTTATCAAGGTATGGTCAAAAGTTATGATTTTTTTGCCAAATGGTGGCCATTTGGATTTTCCCTGGGGCACCGGGGTTTTTTGTACGTTTTAATTTTTTTTCTTCGAAAGGGAAAAGCATAATTAAAGTTAAATAGTCTAGCTTGTGTTCGAAGTGATCTGAAACTATGAACCAAATATGGCCCTCTTTGCCCACTCTATTAAAAAGAAATTCAATTTCAATATGTTCCATTTACAGCCCATTTTAATTAAACGACCATTACATACCGTCTGCGAACTGATTATCAACATACATTTTATGGGCAGAATAAGAAGTTTATCATGTCTTTGAAGAGTATGACACAGATTTTAAAACAATATTACAAAAAAGTCCCAAAAAAAAAATGTTACCTGATAAGGCTGGTACGAATTTTAAGAAGAAAAAAAGAAGAAATTTGTACGATTACAATCAAAACTAATGTCATAAACCAACAATTTATCCCTTTTTATTTAGAGTCTTAACAGGCTTTACCAGCAGTTGTAGTCAGGGAGAGGCAGGGACATCAGTCACTTCACAAGAAAAATGCAGAGTTCTGCTCTTACAGAGGATTCAGAAAAAAGAGGTGAGTGGATCAGTCTTTACTCTATAATAGTGCTGGACCAGATATGGTATATACTTCTCAGGTTTGCATCCAAAGGAGACAATCATATATTCACATGAAAAACAATTCATGCAGACAATCTTTTACAGTGCATATTAAAAGCCAGCTGGCAGTGGAACTAAAAAGGGTTGTGCCGGCAAGCTCGTGCGAGGAGTGCAATTCTCTTTCATTAGCATTTTTGGGCCAGACTCCTCCGGATTATTTTTGCTGTGGGGTGGTTCGCCGATTCCTCCCGCACAGCGAGTTGTTTGAATAAGATGGTACCCATTTAGACACCTGGGTGAGAGGAGTAATGAGGTAAAGAGCCTTACTCAAGGCCACAACACATTGGCCACAGTGGGGCTTGAAACCACAACGACCTATGGAGGCGGGCGAGTGCTCAATCCACTGGACCACGCATAGAACTAGTAGATCTATATGACATTGCCTGCAAGCACCAAGAAGGACCCGAGGTTGGTTTGGGTCTGCTAATATGTTGACCTGACCATTATCGATAAGGGCCCAAAGACCATGTTGAAAAGCTGTATGTGGTGGTGTTTTATGCAGTTGAACTGGAGGAGGTTCCCAAATCTGATTGTCCATGAGAAATATGAATGTTGGCATGTCTCGATTCTTCTCTTGGTGTTTGAAGAGCTGGTGTATGTTGTCCACAGGGGAGCACAAACGAACTCTTCCAACAACATGTTAGATCATACTATTTCTTAAAAGCGCGTACTGCTTATATAATAACCTTGGTTTGGGTCATTGTATAGCTTTATACCAAAGCACAGAAAGGTTAAACAGATTCGCCCTGGGCCAAAATCTCAAATTACAATTTCATTCTAATAATTTCATAGACAACGAGTACAATTGTGTGGTAATCAGAGCGAAGTCAATATACGCGAAAAGTTCAGTGTTAGTACTGATCATCGTATTTAGGGCTGTTGACAGTGGGAATATGACAAGGTAAAATTACACTGCACAAAAAGTTCCCTCCCGACATGTTCATTATACAGTTTGCGAGTCCGATATTCGTGTTGTCATCCACTTCACATTGGGTATCGGAAACCTCGTGCCACAGCGCATTGCTAGTTCCGGGTTTCCACTGAAGGTACATGCATGACCACGAGCAGTTAACTTGGTTGGAATAGATCACACGACATGCATTATCCATGGTGTGACGTCGTAATAAACACGTCGTGGCCGTGATTTGTTGGTGGTTTTCAGAATTCTTGACGGGTGTATCGCCAATGGAGTAGCGGTTCCCGGCGGCCAAACCTAGACTCCTTTAAAATATGTGAGTGTCGGTAAAAGTTTATTCGTGCAGAGGGGCCTGTGTAGTGTTTGAAGAGCATAGCCCACTGGTTATTGTGTATTAGCCTCTGGTACAGGAGGTTCATTCCACAGCATACACTTGAAGGGAATTAAATCTGATACTAAATTAATTCTGGACGTAATCTGTACAGAGGCTATTGATTGGGGAAATTGGAATTCACTTCTCCCTGTGGTTTAGTTAGACTTGGGCAA
>JAMKCH010064908.1:0-17171 GCA_023653785.1 Ophioderma brevispina | reverse complement strand
TCCGCTTGTATGGATAAGGGGGACCCTAGAGGCCCTACACTTATTACTAATTAACGGGGGCAATCAATTTCAGTTGCTTTTCACCGCAACAAGCGTGTTCGAAAGTTTAACAACTGCATAAAATTACCGTTTGGAAAGTATAATATTTTTCGCACAAATAACTGATTACATTTTTGTAGGCTCAGGTGCCCCTCCACATTATCCACTTAAGATTCAGAGATTTCGAAATATAATTTATTTGGTATAGTAAAGATAGCCACATAAACTGCTCCAATCCAAAGTTTGAGATTAATCGTATTTTCCGTTTTGATTGCAGTAAACATTTATGTATAGTATCACAATACATATCGGATACGGTGTATAACAAATTCCGGATCCGGAATTCATACAACAAAGTCGTGTATTCTACAACAAAGTAGTGAATTCTATATAAAGGGAAATCGGATTTGAGCTTAGATATTCACTGTGATTAGTGTATGGACAAGTATTATGCATATGCAAAAAACATATTACTTGTTGAAAAATTGAAGGCGCCATCTGGGAAATCTCTGAGTGAGACTGTTAAGTGTTAATCATCTTATAATTTTGGTCCTATATGAAATTAAATACCTGTAACACCGGCTATTAGGGATTAATTAATATTCAAACTCCATGCAGATATTAATAACATCGGCCTCGCTTTCATACTGGAAATTGGTTTAATAATTTTGAAAACATAGCCGTTCCCGATCAAACTCTGTCTGCAATATCCCGACGATCCGCAATTTTGATGACAGATATATGTAGGCTTCAAGAATATAATACGCAGTAAACGACCACAAAATGACAAAGGGGCCATCTACACGACAGCGCAGATCCAGATCGGATCCGTTTCCCCGAGGTCCAGAGAATGGGAGCCCGTTAGAAATCTACACGGCGCAGTGAGTGGAAAGTTACGGGACCGTTCGAAGCGTAAATGTACATAATATGCTCCGCGTAACCTTGGTGATCGCGGAATACTTTACGCGTTAAAGTGCAGCGGACACTAACCACAGCGTGTACAACATGACGCGTGCAGTCTGGATCAAGTTTGGCGCCTGCCCGTGTAGACGCAAACTGGATACGAGATCTGGCTCCGATCTGGATCTGCGCTGCGTGTAGATTGCCCCAAATCTGCACATAAACGCAATTGAGCAACGTGACACTTCATTTGTGAAACAAGCTATTGATAATAGCAATCAATGCCAAATCCACGAAATATGATTGAAATTACGGACAATCGTCGTAAATTGAAATATGGAGGGCGCATTAACCCTTTTCTTCCGAGGGGGGGGGGATGGTTGCCAATCGCCCTTCAATTTGTTCCGGACTTGCCTAAAAACCCCCTTTTTTGTGCAAACTTATTTAATGTAATGTCAATTGAACATTTAACGCTCCTTGTCTTGCAAAAATAAACATCCAGGGGGTTAGGTCAGATCCAGGGTGATCCCAATGGTGGATGGGGGGTGGCAACCACTTTGATGGGGTGTCCCAACAGCCTAGTCTGATACAAGAATATCATACACACGTATTCATTGATACCCCAAAGGATAGCTATGGTCCTTCTCTTTCCATTGATACCAAAATTAGAACCACCATGCCTAAAATTAGTAGCATCAGCAAAAACTGTCAATGTCCATACAGTGTTGAATAGGGGAAATTTCATTTTTTCACCAAAAAATTAGGAATATTCGAAAGTTGAACATATCGTTAACCGTAAGTCAATAAGTGCAAAAAGGAAGCCCCGAAACAGCAGATAAACCTTTCACAATAATCTTCTAATGTTATACTTACAGTGCAGCATCATGGCTGAAAACACCATCATCACAGACACAAGCTTTACCAGAAGAAATCTGGAAAGCCCGTGCATTGCCGCCTATCTCTACGCCCTTAAACAACCCCAAATGGATTTTCTTCATTGATCCTCCATATACTGCTAAATATTCTACTTGTTATCGGGGTGCCTATAAATACACGCATGGGAGTCCAACATATTGCATGGTGGGTACTAACAAGTTAAAAAAAAAAGTCATGAATGGTTTAAACATATAGCGGATATTAAGAGTATTACGTGGTCCAGTGAACACTCTAAAATAGATCAGCCATTATAAATCCCTCTGCTAAAAAGGTAGATATTAAGAATTGTTGGCAATGACACTCTCTGAAACAGAAAGGTTGAGATAATAAAGGGAACATCCAATTAAGATTGGCAATCTTAAATTGTAGAGAAAATTCAAGTGGTGGATTTTTAGATTGCTTTTCAATAATTAATTTTTCTTTATATTGTTTTGTTTTTTAACTTAGGAGAGCATTTTAAGAGAGGGTACATAAAAAAATAAGTGACCAAGAGAGTCCCCTTTTCTTTACCCATTAAACTCGCCAACAATGACTTCTAAACAAATCATCCTCAGTATCTACACAGTTGAAGTATTGCTGCATATGAAATCATTTCCTTCTCTTTCAATTGCCATGGTCCTTGGTAAACGTAGAGAGTAAACAGGGCATAGACTAAATGGTGTATGTGCAGGTATAGGTTACTAACTAGTCGTGGTCATGTGAAAACTTAATGTGTATGTAGAACAATGGGTGAAGAGGGATGAACACCTAAATTCGAGCGAATGAAAGCTGAAGATGTCTTCTTTCTTCAAAAAACAGTGCGCCAGTTTACGTTCATCAATGAAATCTTATTATGAATATATCGCTTGTGAAGATAAAAGGGGAGTTCAAAAGTAGGGTCTTTAAAGTGGGGGCACAAATTGTACCAACCCTACCAGCCGGTATTAGGAAAAAAATATTTGAACTGTGCAATATACGTGATAGAAAAAATACATACCGCCATATTGGAAAATTGATCTATTTTATCTCAGCAACGGTAAATTTCTGAACAAAACACATACCTGACGATGTTCTGGGATGTCTAAGCTCATTTATAAGCGAGGGTCGGCTGGCAAAATTGACGACAAAGCGCTTTTTTCATGATGTTATGTTTACGCTGGCTGGACACTAGGTGACAGGTCAATTCGGCAACAAACCATTTCGGCAACAAGCCAATTCGCGGCAACAAGCCAATCGGCAACAAGCCAATAGGCAACATTTTATATGGAGAATGTTTGCAAGTGTGAGCTCGCCGATACGGAAATATTGTTGGTTATTTTCTGTGTCGTCTTTCTTGTGTACAATTTTGGTGATTGATAGTAATTTACACACATAGTGTTAGCCTCTTTTAACCAGTCATTTTTGTAATAAACAAAATACCAGAATTCTAACTTTTGTACAAAGGGATACGGGACTTATTGCTTGTGCTGTTCCTATGTCCTTGGTGTACAATTTTGGTGGTAGTGTAGTAATTGTCGAAAGTTGGATTTTTCATTTACCCTATTAAATATTAGGGCTAAAAGATTTTTTGCTGGAGGTGTTATGAGGCAAAATCTGCGAAAAGTTGCCCCATTTTGGTCGAACATATTAATTGGAACTCCCACAACCCTCACATGCATTGGTCATTCGCAGCTTACGAGGACATTCTCTGTCTGGTTAATCAGTGCTACTCTTAGTTTGTTTTTGGTGGTTTTTTTTTTTTTTTAGGTGATAGGGAGCATCGACGTCATGATTCATTTAGGAATGGTTTTATATTAGCGGCTGACTCTTAGATTAATTTGTATGTGACGGAGCCTGAAGTATTGCCTCATGTAGGGGAAATGTTTTATATTCAGTGCTAATATAAATAAACTTGTATGCTATCAAAATATGTTCATTACAGAAGAGAATACTTGCCTTCTATTTCATTTATTATAAGGAAGGCGGATAAGTATCAAAGATGAATGAAAAAACAATGGAAACAAAGGTATGGAGGAAAGCTCCATTGAAATTAGCGATGAGAAGCTGAACATCTCACTACCATCCTCTTTGAGTCTGCTGATACAATGGTTGATGGGGACATCTCATGTGAGGAGTCAAAATGCCGGGGAAGGGTACCGGAGTATGAAGAAAACCTTACAATCGTAAATAAAAAACTAAAATTAAATCAAAACGATATTTGATGACTGAAAAGCGAACAGCATATATTACATTTAGGTTTTACTAAAATGGATAATTTTCTACACTGTTAGCATATATATGTTTGTAGTTTGTACAGATGTTATATTGTTTGGTGCCTGTAAAATGGACATTTTGTCTACTTTTAAACCGAAAGTAACGGGCATAAATTTGACAAATACCTCTTTAATGAAAACGGGTTAAACTAAAATTATCTTCAAAGCATATTTTTGAGGGAAATTCAGTATATGTATGGTACTCAATAGACGTTTCAAGATATTGACTCTGACAGGTGTAAGCATTGTGTAATGCCTGCAGCTTTCAAAAAGCATGCAAACACAACAATGCTGATGTCCACAGCCTGGGCTGACAGGCAAGCCGACATGCAAGGTTAACCTAAATGATGAAAATAAACACTACTCCTACAACCCGATATCCGGTGAGGCTCAGACTTTCTGGTTTGGTCAAATAAAACCATATCTACTATGAACGTTCTTATTTTTTGCTTTTTTCTTTCGGGAGTCATACTTAAACGACCATATGTTGTGCATCTTTCATTGTAGAATACCAAAGTTTGATCTAAGTATTCATTTGGTAATTTAAATATAGGGTAGTTTTTATTACATATGTTAAATGGATGCAAGTTTTTATGTATTGATGCAGTTTTATCTATCTAGTTTGTTGTATTTAATTAGCTGTTAATATTATTCACAATTCTGAATTTTGATGGATTTTTTTAAGTAACCCCTTGGCTCATGTAAGAACAGAGTGATATCTTAAAACATCCATGAAGAAGTAACCCAGGCAAAAGAAAAAACCAACAAAACAAAACAAACCAAATCAAGCTGGGGATATTTCTGTTTTCGGCAGTTTAATAGACCGTTAACAGCAATGTTTGTAACCATGGTAGGGCCTGGTATCGTGAACTAGGTCGGCCTGACTGTTACACACTGCAATTGTATCTGTAGAGTTTTAATACCTTATGGCCATAACGATTGAGAGGCATGGTTGGCAGTCAACAAAGAAAGTGACGTAGGAGGTTACATGGTCTATACAACGTCTCTGTTAGTGGATGGGGGGGGGGGGCAGGAGCAAGTACATCCAGAAAAAGCATTTCCCATAGGGAACAATTCAGCACATGGTTAAGACTACTCTAGACATACCTTATAGTGAAAGAAAAATTTAAAATAAATATTGTGCTTTTAAACAAGGTGTTTTTTGGCGCGCGCCAATTTGACCGAAGGTAGATATTTTGTTGGCCGTTCTGACAACGTGCACTAAAAAAATAGATAATGGTTTTATGATGTTGCATAGGACCAATTAAATAAAGTATAGCAATAAATTGGGTGCTGGATACATTAGTATTTAGTTGTGGCCCTTAAAGGCCGTGCATTTTATCATTCATTTATACAGGGAAATGAATTCGGGATCAAAAGGGAGTCAATTGGCATGTAATTGGTTAATAGTGACAGTGAGGAGTTTTTTTAGGAGACAAAATTCTCGCAAAATTTCACTGGATCGGGGAGACCACCTACGCAGAAGGTTTCGAAGATGATTGGGACACAAGCGTGCAAAAGAAATACCTCGTCACAACCTTGATTTGAAATTTGCCTGTTATGTAATCGTTCCCATAGACAACCCATGCTTTGAACTTTCTGTCGTGCACGACAAGAAACTTACTAAATCATCATACATACATAAAGACGGCGTATTGGCTTATTCACTCAGGTGTGATCTTATACATTGGGGAAGCATGCCAAAGAGTAAAAAACGGGGTTCGATGAACATAGAAGATATGAATATGTGGGGGGACTTCTTCCTCGTGAAAATACTCATGTCTAATCCACCTTGTATATGGTAGTAACATACGCCTACTAGATTTAGCCACCAAAGGACAAGGTCACTTATATATGGAAAAGTATTTTTTCTGAATCCGCTTGTATGGATAAGGGGGCGGACCTAGAGGCTCCTACACTTAAATTAACTACTTAACGGTGCAATCGAGATTCAGTTGCTCTTTCACCGCAACAAGCGTGTTCGAAAGTTTAACACAGCATAAAACTACCGTGGGAAGTATTAAATTTTAGCAAATAAAACTGATTACATTTTTGTAGGGATCATGGGGCCCCTCCCCTTTGTTATTCCACTAATGATTCAGAGATGCGAATAAGATTTATTTGTGTATCTATTAAAGATAGCCACCTTAAAGGCTCAAATCAAAAATTTAAGATAACTAGTTTTTCAGTTTGATGCAGTAAAAATTTATGTATAGTATCACAATACCATATAGGATTATGTGTATAACAAATTCCGGATCCGGAATTCTACAACAAAGTCGTGGATTCGACAACAAAGTCGTTGAATTTCTATTATTACGGACATCAATTTGAGCTGAGCTATTTCACACGGTGAGTAGTGTATGGACAAGTATTATGCATATGCTAAAAAAAATAGGACTTGGGTTGAAAAATTGAAAGGCGCCATCCTTGGGAAATCTCTGAGTTAGGGCCTTTAAGTGTTAATCATCGTAATTTGTCTGATATGAACATTGAAATAACCCTGACACTGCCTATTCGGATTAATTACATATTCATAATCCCTCAGATTAAGAAATCTGCCGTTTTATACTGGAAAAAATTGGTTTAATAATTTTGAAAAAAATAGGCGTCCCGATCACTCTTTCGCAATATCCGAAGATCCGCAATTTGCTGAAGATAGTAGTAGGCTTCAAGAAATAATTACCGCAGTAAATCGACACAAAAGGACAAAGGGGCCATTCTACACGGACAGGCAGATCCAGTATCGTGATCCGTTTCACAGCGATCAGATCATGGGAGACCGTTAAGAACTCTAAACGGCGCAGTGAGTGCGAACTACGGAAGACCTTTCGAAGCGTAAGGTAAATTGCTAGCGTAACCGTGGTAGATGCGCGAATTACTTTAGCGTGTAAAGTGCAGCGACACTAACCAAGCGTTGTAACACACCAGTGTACGCGTGAGATCTGGATCAAGTGGCGGCCGTTTGTCCAGTGAGACGCAACTGGATACGATATTGGATCCATCTGGATCATGCGCTGCCTGTAGATCTGCCCCAATTCTGCAACAAAACGCAATTGACACTGTTGACAATCATTTGTTGATAACAATCTATTGATAATATCAATCAATGCCGAAATCCACGAACTATGATTGAACATTTTACGACATCGTCGTAAATTGAACTAGGAGGGCGCATTAACCCTTTTCTTCCGAAGGGGGGGGGGATGGTGCCCAATCGCACTGCACGTTTTTCCGACTTGCTAAAACACCCTTTTTGTGCCAAAATGATTTAATGTAATTGTCAGACATGAACGCTCCTTTTCTGCAAAAATAAACTCCAGTGGGGAAGGTCAGATACAGTGGTGATCCCCATGGTGGAGGGGGTGGCAAACCACTTTGATGTGAGTCCCAACATGCCTAGGATGATACAAAAGAGCATAAACCACTGAATTTGATACATGGATAGCTATGGTCCTTCTCTTTCCATTGCTACCAAAATTAGAACCACCATGCTAAAAATTACGTTAGCATGTAGTCAAAACTGTCAATTCCATACAGTGTAGAATAGGGGAAAATTCATTTTTTCACCAAAAAATTAGGAATATGCGAAAGTGAAAATATCGTTAACCCGTAAGTCAATTAAGTGCAAAGGAAGCCAGAAACAGCAGATAAACCTTGTTCACAATAATCTTCTAAAGGTTATACTTACAGTGCAGCATCATGGCTTGACACACTCATCAAAGACAAGCCTTCTACCCCAGAAGAAATCTGGAGAAGCCCGTCTAATTGCCGCCTATTCTCTACGCCCGTAAAACCCCAAATGGATTTCTTCATGACCTCCTATTACTGCTAAATATTTCATCTTTTATCGGGGGCTGCCTATAATAGAATAAGCATGGGAGCCAACATATTCGTCATGGTGGGTACGTAAACAGTAAAAAAATAATCACATGAATGGTGGAAACAGTACTAGCTGATAGTATAAGCAGTATAAGTCGGTTCCAGAGAACACCTAAAATAGATTCAGCCATTATAAATCCATGCTGGACGAAAGCCTTGGTATGATTGCGCCACCCAGTCCATTCATATCTTGCGCTTGTTGGCCCAGATCACTGCTGGAAACACTATAATTTGCCCACTGTCTTCCCTGGTTCCGTGCCTACCATAGGTCTCCAGGTTGTGACTGCTGTTGTCCACCTGTTGTCAAATCTTTATATATTGTGGCTTTACCATTGCCTTTTCTTTCTTCTGCTGTTTGAAGCGTCTCCCTCTCTAATCATTGGTTTGTTTTCTGTCTTTTGTAGGGCGATGCCACAAATTGCGTTCCATGTGCGCTGTGTTCCATTTTCGCTTCTATCCATTTAGGCGGTAAGGATTCATTTTCTGGCACGTAGACCATGGCTGAAATTTATATTGCGTTGACGAGTTGTCTGCAAGTATTTCCGTACCGTCCTCTCGTCATGTTACTGGTTTGCCACATGTTTCCTCTGCCCCTCCGTTCTTATCTGCCGCGTCTTTGCCCAGTTTCTGTCAAACTAAACTCAGCTCCTTCGAGTTATTGAGTTATATGACAGTATTTTTCTATCCTCTATGTGACAACCCGTAACACTTGATTGGTGGTACAAGGGGCTTGCCGATTAGTTTTCTGCGTGTTAACATCGGCCGCCGCTTTTACTGGCCTTCACGATCTCTTTAGTGTAATTCTATTTCTTTCAAGTTGACGTGTATTAAACATCATCACTGCAAATCGAAGAGGTGAATGCTCTCCATGAGAGGTGACACCCTTTGTTTTCCCATTCCTAAGTGCCCGGGATATGCTTTCGAGACAGGACAGCAAACAAGACCTAGTGGATTGTATGCCGTCCCCAAACCCCCCCCCCCCCCAATTCTTGATTGTTGCACAACAATGTGCTCTGAATTTGGCGGCGTTCCTTTGTATTGTGTACATTGGATAGCCAGGTAAAATGTACAGGCATTTTTGCTTGCAGAAAATTTTAAAATTTACTCTAAATTGAGCAAATGGACATAAGTTTAAAGGCTGACTCGAGATTTCCCGACGAGGGCGCACGTAATTTTCAAACAATCGGGTTTTTATATGATTACATAAGCCAGTTCATTTCACTAATTCAATGTGTGAATCTATACCTAAGCGTCAAATCGAAGTCCTTTCATATAGAAAATCCAACTTTTCTTATAAAAATCCGGATCCGGAATAGTATAACAGTGCTATCCTATAGCACTGTCATACTGTGCATAAAGGTTACTGCATGAAACTTTGGAATTAAACATTTAGGTGGACTATTTTTAGTTCTAGACGATATTTTTTAATTAGTACACAATATTAATATTTCGAAGTTTCTGAGTCAGCCTTTAAAGACTTAATATTGAGGGTATTTCAAACCTTCAATGTGTAATTCCACACTGGTAAAAAATAAACCTGTAAAAAAACAAGGCCAGTTGACGACAAGCTGGGACTCACTAAACATTGCTAGAAGTAAAATAATGGAGCCATTAAAAATACGAAACCATTGGAGGGAAAGGAAAAATCACGGGTCACAATTCAGATTCAACGTTTGTGGTTTGGACTTGTTAAAAATATTAAGAATTTAAACGTTATTACAAATCTTGACCAAATTTTCAAGCTGTAGCTATGGCATCATTAACAAACGGTGTATTTACGTTACCACGTGGTTGTAAAAAGTTATATTTCAGGCAAACAATTTGAGAAAAAAAGCAATAAAAAAGGGAAAACGTGCAAGATAAAGATTCTAAACTAGTTATACATTTATGGTTTATATGGTAATGTAACATTCTAATGTCACTACTACTTAATCAACATATGAATAAACCTTACTTACATGGAACCTTACATAGATTTCGAAAGGGCCTTAAGATGACAAGTCCTAAAACCTATCACTACACCTACACGGACCTTATGATAGCAGATGCAGTAGAAAGTGAGAAGAGAGTAAGGAGGTGGGGGAATGTACTGGTGGAAAAATGTAAAGCTAAAACTAATACAAAAAGGGGAAAAAGAGTGTGGGGGAAACGAGGGGTAAAAAAAAGATGAGGGAAATGAAGATTTGGGGAGGTGGTAAGACGTTACTTACGGACGGGAGGTATACACAGGTGTATAGGGAAAACGATTTTGGAATAGTGAGTAGGCGTACAGGAAAAAGAAGAAAGGACAAAAGAACGGCACAGAGGACGTGTCTCAGGAAAAAATAATAACGGTAAGCGTTGAAATAGCTACTTTTTTCAAAAGGGTGGTATTATTTGTAGCCACGGTTTTTTTAATTTTTGCTTCGCAAATTGTAATAAAGCGTGAAGATTATGAACAATGGGGTTTTCCCGTAATTTAAAGGTAAAAGTCTGGTAAAATTAGGAACATTTTTAACAGTGTAGTGTTATTTTTACAGTGTGTTTAACTAAAGTGTACCCTGTAAAAACCCTTAAAAATTTGAGTGTAACTAAAAGCAAAACTTACTTGGTTGACAATATAACTTTGACACGGGTACTACAGTGCGTTTTATCCCTTTCCGGTAGGCAAGGAGGATGCGGCAGTGCTTAAATTTCACAGTGCCTTTGCGTGGCGTTGATGTTGAGGAAGACGCTTAGTTTCTTGGCGAAATACAAAGCGGACTCACATCATTCCCTTCGATAAATCAGTAGATGTACATAAGATAGCCGGATATTGTATTGTCGTCTACTCACTTGTGCATTCCATTGACATTGTTGCAAGGGGAGTAAAGTATCAATGAAGCAATGAATCTGCGTTTTGAAAGCACGGTTGTACGTTTGTAGTTACGAGGTTTAGAAAGCTAGAAAACCGGGAGATGCAGAGTGCAGACGGGCGGTAATGCAGTGAAAGCACCCATGCCCAGCTGTGTTCAGGAATGTGACCGATATCGATCGAGTGGACTTGAACTTTATGCGGTCAAATTTCTGAACACGGGACTGGGCATGGGCACTTCTCCCTGCAGTCGGCAGCATTACAATATAGAACATGTAAACCGGTTTCTTGTAAGTGTATGTGAATGCGTGACCTCGTGCTGGAGACTAATATCATGGAATAGGCAACGTGAGAGGTGAGTCATCAGATTTATACCGAAAAAATTGTTCCCGCTTGAAGAACATGGGGTGGCAAGTCAACGTTTTCATTACCTAAAATATGCACTTTATTAGAGTCTAATTGGTCACAATCTAAAACAAAACAAACATGCTGATGCCTGGCGTTCAGAAAATTATTATTCCATTAAGTGTCATTGAGGGAACAGAAGTGGAGGGAAAGGGGAAAAGAGAGAGAGAGAAGAGAGGGAGAATTGTAGAAGTGAGAGCACAGGCTAACAACGCAGAAAGGTAATAAGAACGAGAGGGAGATAGAAAAAAACAAAAATTGTAAATCCGTAACCGCGTAGTCTTAAAAGTTTAAACAAAGGGGAATCGACCACAACAATACTCAAAATTATTCAGTTCGATAAAGTATAACACGTCTTCGAAGACGCCATATGCCATCTTAAACCACAGTCTTGTAAGGTATGATAACACTTATTATTTCTTAATAAAAACAAACCATATATACGTGCCTAAAAACATTTAAGGAAAATGACAAACTATTGTTGTTGTAAGTGAATTTGCGCCAAGCCGTAGGGACGAAAACACGCGTTAAAGCTTGGAGACTGCGCCTTCCTGGTATAGCACCCAATACAGGGGTGTGTTTCGACCTCTTATAGCCGTCCTCTTTTTAGGCTCTCTTGAATGGGTGCGGAGATCCGGTACATTTTCAGGCAAGGTTCGACGAATGAAAGCGTGGAAGTATAGACTCGTTGAGGTTCTTACTTCTTTAAATCATGTTTATTCATGTTTATGCATCGAATAATGATACTGAAAGAGTAAAAAGTTTCGTAAAACTGTCGGAATATTACGCAATTTCGAACAGAATCAACACCACTTCTCTATATAACTGGAAGCGGATGGCTAATGTGGGTGGGTGGTGGGCGAGGTGTAGGCCCTAGTGTGGGTGCAGGGGGTGGGTCGGTGTGTAAGATGTGGGGAATAAATAATTCTTGCACTCCTTGATAATATTCTTATTCTGTCATAGATCTTTTACATGAGTCATTTGGTATGCCTTGTGGTATCTATTTCTACTGCTGATTCATGGCCCAACTTTTGGAAATTACTGTCTGGTGCCGGTGTTCTTTCTGCGTGGAGAAGAGTCAGAGATATCTGAATACGTCCGTTCGAAACGCTTTGGCGATATGTTTATCAAAGAGGTCGTCTTACTGCCATCAAAGGTTGGTTTCCTTCTTGTTCAATGCCACACTAAGACGTACTTGACAACTTGTCCAGTTTGACTGGTCAACGCCTTCTACCTTTGACCGAACTCATAGTTCGCGTGTGCTTGAATAAGCACTGGAATCGGTGATTAGCCACCAAGAATACTTAGATTTCTGGTAGACCCTCTAAGCTTAATATTTTATACTTTAATTCTATTCACTATGCTGCCATGATTGAAATGCCAGCATTTGATGGTCAGTTTACTGCCATTATCTTGCAATAATGGTCGCGAATGCATTTTCTCAGTTATGTTAGTCCGCTGTTTCGGTATATAGAATAGAAAAAAAGGTGTTGCAGTATTATTTATGGCTCATAATGTATCCTCGACCGGAAAAACAATAAATAATGGACTGGTGGACTCGTCCATTATTAAAGGATACTGCTAACCCTGTATTTCTTAATTAAACTGCCAGGCTGGCCTAATTTCCGTGATCAATCATAAAAAATCGCAATAACTAGTTGTTATAAAAGGTTACTCAAGTAAGCCTACTTCTTGTTCCTGGAACAATAGTTGCTGTCGAATCTTACTATGAATCGTACATGTATCTGCTTACTAATTCTCTTATGGGTACACTATGTTTTTTTGTAGGTGACCCATCTTCTGATCAACCCGCCCTCGTGAAATTTGACATTAAAGGAAGGTGGACTAAGGGTTCTTAAACGTCACGCAGAATAGCTCCTTACGAGTGGCATCACGTTTACATTAGCAGCCCACCAGAAAATTAACTGGTAAGGACATTTTATCCTAAACTTTGTGTCAGCGGAACAAGACGTGCATGGTATGTAGTCGAGTTTAAGCTAGTTGAGACAACTTTAGACCAGTTCCATCACATGCAACTGAAAGTTACCACACCTTTCAATTATAGGAGGTTTTGATACTATTAGTTCGTGCAAAGTGCATCCAGAGTACCAGAGTAAGTGACCATGATGTTGTCTTGACAACTCTAAGCCTGCCATCTTAAAAAAGCAGCGGTAAAGGTTTCACACCACTAAATGCTTGTCCCATTCGTTCCTGTACAAAATGGCCGAGATGAAAACGTCATTTTCTCCTCAATGGAACATTTCAGACCTTAAAGCTAACATTCTGCTTGAAGGTCATCATATCTCCTACCCAATCAATCATGATGAAATTAGGGTAGTTATCGCCAAAATTTTCGAGCTACTGGACCGTGAAGACCAGCATGCACCGTGGACCCTGGAGGTCAGAGCACTTTTTCAGTCAGGTGTTCCCTGTAAGAATACGGTTAAAATTGGTTTGTCGGATCAAAATAACATATCAATGACAACCTTTTTTGATATTCCTACAGATTTTATACTTAATATTGATAGCAACCATGATTTGCAACCCAGGTCTCGCAATTTCTCTCAGTTTTTAGGGTATACTTAGGCGAGGGTCACCAAAAAAAACCGCCTCATTTGCAGTGGGGGCTGGACTTACCTGTTTCTCAAGTTATTTACTGGTGTGAATCCTATAGTCTTCTTGACCAATAAAGGGGATTACGAGTCGACCAGATACACATTTGCTCAAAATCATAATGAGCGCTCTGTCCATGAGAATTACAGTACGATAAAGGATACTTTGATCGAGTCGAGGGATGCCAACATTCCAACAACGCTTTTTCGTTCTTCAAATAATCTTCCTTGTATTTCTAAAGATATCATGAAGCAAATCAAGAAGCGGAACAGATTGCATAAGAAGGCTAAGATCACCTTATCTATACAAATTGGGGGAAAATCGTGCAGCACGGAAGAAAGTAAATCAAATTGACAGAAGGGCCGAGTCTGACTTTGTTAAGAATAGTATTGATAACATTGAAACTAACCCGAAGGCTTTTTTTAAATACATCAGAAGCAAGGGGGTTGACAGCCCTGCTATTCCAACTCTGAGAAAAGACAATAAGCTTCATAGCACAGATGCTGATAAGGACAGTAGTCTTGCTACACATTTAAATTTTGTTTTCACCATTGAAAGAGATTCATTTATTCCATTCACACGTAGTACCTATATTAGACTATGGACAAATTCTATTATCAGGACAGAGGGTGTTAATAAGCTTTCTAAAATCTCAACATCAGTAAAGCCGCTGAACTGGACGAGATAACTGCTCGTATGTTAAAAGACACTGCCGACGAAATTACGCCCATTCTTGCATCCTTGTTTCAACAATCATTAAATGATGTGAACTTACCTGATGAATAATTGCTTGCCAACGTCACAGCTCTGCAAGAAAGGTGCGAGAGATGATCCTGGCAACTATCGTCAAGTTTCGTTGACAGCAATCACATCTATGATCTAAGATCATGGAACATATTCTGCATTATCAGATTAGCAAGTATCTTGAAAAGCTTAAGATACTGACATCCTTTCAGCATATGTTTCGCAAGGGACACTCTTGTGTCACACAGCTTATCATGTAATGACTAGATAGAGGGGATTGATTACACTGAGCTAAACGATGGCGTTATCTTAGACTTCCCGACGGCATTTGACTGTGTTCCCCATGAGAGGCTAAAGTCAAAGTTACACAACTATGGTATAGGACTCAGTACTCCCAAATGGATAAGTTCGTTCCTGATGTAAGCAATACCTATCAATTTAAAATTATCAGATGCCCATAAATTTAGGGAACAAACAAAAAGATCGATGAAGTCCTATAAGCGTGACTAGTTTTACAAGGGAATCATGGGTCGAAAATGCCATACGTTAGCCAACTCTTTCTTAAAACGTTGACGTTATTTTGGCTCAGCTCCGTTAGAATGAGGGAAGGAGGAGGTGTGACTATACTAAAGTATTCATCGAATTCGTTGATCTTTTGTTTTGCGCCAATAAGCTGCTACCACCCCTTTTGTTAAATGGTATATGGCCTGATACTTATTTGGATCGACAATAATAATGTGCTCATTTTAAATATTCCTGACACCGATTGGCCTTTTTGTTGATCCAGAAACATCACTTGGTAAATTAATTTTACTAAACTACGAGTTATAAATTGTGTTTTTGTCTAATCATAAGGACGGTATGTTCATTTGATTGTAGATGACTTCTCCTTACATATCCGAACTGTCGGTAACTGGACTGGGAGGTTGTACAAGTTTTTCGAAGATATGCATACTGAACGGAAACAATTGGCTTTGTCAGATCCTCATGCAGTAGCGAAAGTAACGAACGGCGAAGCTGGGAAACGTAAAGCGCCTGGACAGTTAATCAAATTTGATCCTGATTCGAAGGATGTCATCCAGGTTTGTATATTGCAAGGTATTCTCAAGACTGAATAACTATGGTCATTCTATCCTCACTGTAGCGTGCTGGAGGCTGTCACAACGGATTTTCTGAAGAATAATAATTGCATATGTCGGTAAACTAAGCCGAGTGGTCCCGATCTGGTTAAATTGTGCACCGTAAGAATTCCCCCCTAGAAAAACTCTCAAGTGTCACATCGTTATGCCTCGACCTCATCATATCAAAACAGCTATTAAATTATTAGATAGACTTTCATAAAGGGTACCAGAGGGTAAAAGACACACAGGCTCATTTTCAACCAAGTGTAAAATCTCTTCAAATTGCTATTAAATGGTTGGCTACGACCTAGGGAGTACAAAAACTTCCCATGATTTTGGCCTTTATTGTAAATGCATTATAATTTGTTTTATCACCAAATATTTTAAAATTCACCTGATCATCATAGACTCATATATACTCAATGGCTGGTATTCTGAAAGGGAGTCTAACTTTAGACCTGGGTTTAAACCAGGGTTAGTCCTACATGAGAGGACCTTTTCCCTTTCAAAATACTGTGAAAGTTAAATGTAACAGGTGAGAAAATTCCTCATGGATGGGCCATTCTGGCCCATCCATGAGGAATTTTCTCACCTGTTATAGCACATTTTTAGAGTATGTTGGAAGAGAAAAGGTCCACTCATGTAGGACTAACCCTGGTTTAAACGCAGGTCTAAAGTTAGACTCCCTCTCAGAATACCAGCCGATGATTCTATAACCACAAAGGTGAGGGATCGGTCAAACTGCATGCATGCAAAGAGAATCAACTCTAATATGTATTTTCTTGTGGTTTGACACTATGAACCTAGGTTTCTAGTTTTTCTTATAGATGAGGTGACATGTGACGTCAACGCCGGGCAACGAATGAAGCATTGCCCGGCAGTATGCGTGAGCACCTGCAGGGCTTGTGCTTTTAAAATTCGCGCTCAATCGGGCGTGATAATGCTATTGAATGCTGTACCTGTATAGGCATATTCTTCGCACCTCTAACATGTCAGTAGACCAGGTGCTAACTTGTGTTTTTAAACATTGATGTCACCTATCTATAGGTTTTATTACCAAATCATTCCATTTACACTTAAAGGTGTTGATTTAGACTAATCATTTCAGGTGAGAGTTGACACATGTAGAAGCACTGCAACCATGTAAAAATATGGGTTTGCAAATATTTTAAGTGCGCACTCTTTTCAAATGTGTCGGTGTCTTTTTTTAACGAGTTGGCCGTTGGACAGGTTTGTCGGGAGTAGCTGGGACTTGAACAAACTTGGAATGAAACATAGGCCACCTCATATCTACTGATGGTTGTAAAAAGAGCCGCGCTTGCAACTAAAAACTGTTCTTTATATCAAGTATGCAGGCGAGAGGTAGTATTCATATTTTGAACGACTCTTTTCAGAGACTTCTGTTTCAGGATTTTCTGAGCTATCTTTCAGCAGACCAAGAAGCGGCCTGCTATGCTCATCTGCAGT
>JAMKCH010064907.1:0-16173 GCA_023653785.1 Ophioderma brevispina | reverse complement strand
AAAAAAATCCTCTGGAGCCCCACTCGCTGACAGCGGAACATTGTGAATTATAGGGAGAAGAAAATGTAACTTATTGATGTCAAATTAGGTAACTCAACCTCTCAATTAACACACAAGCTTGTTTTATCTCGAAACTCGCTCTAATGCTTCATGCTGTTATATTATGTATTAACTCAGCATTATTATCTAGGTTTATTCGGCTCGATTTTTAGCCCTACAGCATATACCTGTACAAACTAAGTAAGGTCATGTTATCAGCATCGTGATCTTGTTTTATGAACTTTAATATAAAGCATTACACGTCAATTATAATAAACACAAGCATGTTTCTATCTTGAAACTCGCTCCCATCAATCATGTTACGTGCATGCAACATGCATGCTTTTAACGCAGCATGATTTGTGGTTTTTATCTGTTTGAACTTTAGTACTGCTTGAACATCCCCGTACTTAGTTCTACGGCTATGTAGTTTATACATCAAGCTTACGAAGTAAAAGTTGTTCCGCGAAAAATTGGCAAATTTTGACAATTTCTCCTTACTATTATGAAGTAATATATGACAAATTGACAAATTTTGTCATTAATGCTCCTAACTTGGAACATAGTAGCATCCTTGAGTTTTCATTTCGAAGTATAAGCCTATGCCATGAAAGAATAGAGTAAGCAAAGTAAGAATGCTAACTGTAAGCCCAAGGGGGTTCGCCACAATTCTACTGAAATCAGGAACGACAAGCTAGCCTAAATGCCGTTTCTCATTAATCAGAAACTCAATCAAATTTATTGGTCCTGCCTCCTGGAACACACTTGATAAGGCACTCACAATCAAGTAAAACATCCAGTTGCTGTCAAACTCAAATAATAACAAGTAATTAAAAAAACTGTGCCGAGGTAGCCACGAAACTGAAAATTTTTCGCATAGAATTAAAAACTAATGATTGCAGTGGTGTGCAGCTACCCAAATCATTAGGGGGACGATTTTCGAATGATGGCTGTTTCAACCTCGACAAGCAGGCTTCCTTCTTGCCGACAAAAATGAAAAGAAATTTCGTTTGTTGGATTAGCAAATCGCTGCTATCCCTTTAAAATTTAATAACGACTAATAGTTAAGTGATATGCATTGCAAAAGATATCCAGTGGAATCAGATATGCTAGATGATTTGAGGGCAAAATAGCTTTAAGTATTTAGGATGGTTTTCCCAACTTCGTATTCATTGCATATAAAGGAAAAGTGTCCCCCTAACTTAGGAATTAGGAAGGTAATAATAATAATAATAATAAAAATTATAATGACGATAAAAAACAAACGCTATAGTATTCATAATACTGGCAGAGCCATAGACTCGTCCTTGAAGTAACGGATCCTTTACATTTCATTAGTGTGTTTATCATAATCATTAATGGAAGAGAGGTCAATCCCCTACCAAATGCTAATATGACACTTGTAATTTTCAAAATTCTTATTCATGAATGCTTTCTTTAATTTGTACTTTGTTTCGATGTCACGTGTATTAATCATTTCACCGTTGATTTTGTGTAATGAATGGACATTTTCACTGCAGTTGTCCAAATCAACCAGATCAAAATATTGCCACCGCCACTAGCATCAAGGAAATGCTTACCAGATGAAATACTAAAGAATAGATATTAATCTGCGGTAGGGCGTAGCGAGGTGTAATGGTGAGAGAGCGTGCCTTTGGGTTTCACACCACTAAATGCTGCTCCCATTCGTTCCTGTACAAAATGGGCGAGATGAAAACGTCATTTTCTCCTCAATGGAACATCTCAGACCTTAAAGCTAACATTCTGCTTGAAGATCATCATATCTCCTACCCAATCAATCATGAAATTTGGGTAGTTATCCCCAAAATTTTCAAGCGACTGGACTGCCAAGACTAGCATGCACTGTGGATCCTGGAGGTCACAGCACTTTTTCAGTCATGTGTTCCCTGTAAGAATACGGTTAAAATTGGTTTGTCGGATCAAAATAACATATCAATGACAACCTTTTTTTGATATTCCTACAGATTTTATACTTAATATTGATAGCAACCATGATTTGCAACCCAGATCTCGCCATTTCTCTCAGTTTTAAGGGTATACTTAGGCGAGGAAAAAAAAAAAAAAAAAAAAAAAGAAATTTCGATGTTTCGGATTAGCAAATCGCTGCTAATCCCTTTAAATTTAATAAATGACTAATAGTTAAGTGATATGAATTGCAAAAGATATCCAGTGATATCCAGATATGCTAGATGATTTGAGGGCAAAATAGCTTTAAGTATTTAGGATGGTTTTCCCAACTTCGTATTCATTGCATATAAAGGAAAAGTGTCCCCCTAACTTAGGAATTAGGAAGGTAATAATAATAATAATAATAAAAATTATAATGACGATAAAAAACAAACGCTATAGTATTCATAATACTGGCAGAGCCATAGACTCGTCCTTGAAGTAACGGATCCTTTACATTTCATTAGTGTGTTTATCATAATCATTAATGGAAGAGAGGTCAATCCCCTACCAAATGCTAATATGACACTTGTAATTTTCAAAATTCTTATTCATGAATGCTTTCTTTAATTTGTACTTTGTTTCGATGTCACGTGTAGTAATCATTTCACCGTTGATTTTGTGTAATGAATGGACATTTTCACTGCAGTTGTTCAAATCAACCAGATCAAAATATTGCCACCGCCACTAGCATCAAGGAAATGCTTACCAGATGAAATACTAAAGAATAAATATTAATCTGCGGTAGGGCGTAGCGAGGTGTAATGGTGAGAGAGCGTGCCTTTGGGCCCAAGTGTCCCTGGTTCAAAATCTTAAGTAGAGCTACTTGCTGGGTTTATTCTAAGTACTCAATTCTGGATTATGTATAGGATGAGGATGTATTGATTAAAACAAGAATTCCAGTCTCCTCGTCGTTCATTTGATATGGGCAAATGAATCATGAAAAAGCTCCCTGTGTTCCCATTGTGTGTGTTTAGTCAATATTTGGATGTAGCAATCTGGCGCTGATTTGCTGCCGTTGTAAGGTTGCGTTGTCTCCATCTCTGTCGTTGTTTCTGCGCTTTTTGTAACTTTCCGAAAATGTCGCATTAGAAATGTTAAATTATTGTTAAATTGTTATTAATTTTGGAGTGTTCTCACCCTAAAATTCCAGCCGCCTATTTTTATTTTATCGAAAACACGAGCTTAACTCATTTGTCACCGGAACATATTAGTGTAGCCAACACACATGCAAGTGTGAGATTTTGACCACCACTCATGTTCCTGGAGCATAGGTTATGACAACCGTTCCAGAGCGGAGCTATTCATTATATTGAGTGCTGACCACAATAACAGTAGCGATTTATTCCGTAAATAGCAGTAGCGATTTATTCCGTTTCATATTTACATAGAACATAAACTGTGTTTAAAATTGAGTTGGTAGTTAGTAGTTTGCTTTGAGTATGACAGTAAAGTTTAAAAATGAAGATATGTTAAATACTTTTTGTGACATATCCTCAAGCAAATTACCGCCCGTTGAAAATCGTTTTCTAGAATCTAGAATATGGTACAACTGTGGCCGAGTTATTTTATCGCAGTAGTTGGTCAGGACGGTTTCACGTATCAATGGGATTTAGTGTAGTGTTTCATTTAACAACAGGCAGTTACGAATTCCCAGCGGAATTACCAGGAAACAAATTTACCAGGACAATGTGAAGTTCGTTAAATTCAAAACTTACTTCGTTCCAATTGATACAACAAGAATGGAATCACAAAAAGTGTTAAGTATACGAAACGGTTGCATAGAGGGACACTGGTAGCAGAATTGAGTAAAAATGAGAAATCACTGAGGAGGCAAGAAACATTGTAAACGTGACTTTTATCATCAGCTCAGGGAGGAATTGGCCTGCTTTACGTGACTTTCATAATAATGAATGGCAGAGATATAGGCAATATCTTTCTATGCAGAAAATGGTGCCAAATTAATCACATAATCCAGGACTTTGATGACAAGAAAACTACTTATATTAGAGCTTAAGTTTATAATCTAGGAATTCAATTTCAGACACAGCAATATGACTATTAAAGTGTACTACAGGCTAATTTTTAATTTATGTCTTTGCGGTCTGAAAGAAAGAATATCTACTGTAATAAGATTGTTTTATTAGCAGAAATAACTAATAAATGTTGCCCATGGAGGCATTGGTGACGTTGCTCGGCACTGGTGACGTTGTACGACTTGAAAAGTCAATAGACAAGAAGAGGTGTCTGTGGAATGTCTAGGGTACTCCTTGTCATTAAATCGGATTATATAGTGTGTCCAGTAGAAAATCAATACCGATCAATTTAAAAACTGTAACGAATTCTTTAACAGGATATAACTGAAAAGGTTTGGTTGTTTCATTCATTGGCTACTTCTTTGAAGACACACTATGTACTACATACCATCATGATTTCTATTTTCACGTGGTCCGATCAAAAATGGCTGCAATCATACGGAAGATATTATAAACGTTTTACTTTGTTATCAATAATAAAGTGTAATTTTTCTGATTGAAAGACATTCATTTTAAACAAAAATATATTTACAATATGTTGAAGCATAGATTATATTAACTTGACATTTCACTTTAACATTTTAAGGTAACTCTTTTGACGATTTTTTTGTTTCGTTTTTGTTTATTACAACAAAATCGGAGCAGTGGGTAAGTTTATCCCAGGGTGATCTTGAACTGTAGGCCTACATGTTAACTAAAGGTCGAAACCTGCACTAGCTATACCTTTTTAATCTTTATAATGATACCACTGTATTGGTGTACATTTAAATATATAGAATATGACCTGATTTCATAATTCACGTTGTATTAATGTTACCCCCTTATTTTTAACAAAATCCTCAAATTTCCCAGAGGTTAGACCAAAAAAATTCCAATTTGAGTACATTTTCCAATCCTTCTTCCAGAATGGGATTCTCATTAATAACCCTATTATTATTATTATTATTATTATTATTATTATTATTATTAGTGTTATTATTATTATTATTATCATCATCATCATCACCATCATCATCATCATCTTCATCATCATCATCATCATCATAGGTTTATAAACTCGTAATCAACTTTTAACCGATTAATCATTGGAAATTGCATTTGTAATCATTAATATCTTACTTATTTTTTTAGATATTTATTATCGGAAAAGTGAAATGATGGGTTATATATCCCTTCCACATAAATGATTAAAGAGCTAGTTTTATCGCTGTGAACCACTCTGACAGGTAGTTATATCATATGCTTTATCTGTAATCCTTTTGATAGCAAGTCAATCAACAAGTATTTCATAAAACTAAATATTTATATCAACAACTGGTTAGATGTTCTTTTAAATCCTTAAGGACAAGCGCCATATCGTGTTATTTATAACACATTTTTAGAAAATGCATAACTTCACCAAAAAAAGTAAAACTTAGAGAAATTCCAAGAGCTATACAATGCATTCTTTTCTATTATCAAGCCCCTGTGTAAATTTTAAACAAGAAGGAAGGAGAAAAAATTGAGAGAGAATGTTTGCTGCAAAAAGAATACGTATCCTAATATTAAATATCCTGGTGTGTTTGTTTCCCATTTTTTTCACGAATTGTCACACTTTTTAATCTTGAAACACCAATAAAAAAATAAAAGAACAAGAAAAAGGCTTGCAAAACAATGTTAATTGTTTTAAAAACTTAAATGACCAATGTTTAATCAGTAACATTTTATTTTATTCTAGTTTACATTCGACAAACTTAACAATAATGTACTAATCATCTGCAAAAAACCTCAAAACCCTTATACCTGATTATGGAGTTGGATGGAATAGTGGGCGACATTATCGCCAAAAGAGGCAGGTAGGGGTGTTATAAAATCGAACGGTTTAGGGATTATGTTTCACAGTCCTCGATTACTGTTGTATTTCGCTCTCTCTTCAGACTAAGCTTTGGTCAAAGCCAAACACAAGGGTTGCAAACAATACGGATCCTAACTCGGCTGACCGCCTCGTCTGTATTTCAAGAGTTTTTCTCATTAGTACGCTAATTATTTCTTCGCATGAGTTATCCAATATATTATGTTCAATCAAGGATGCTATATTTATGACGACAATGTTGGTAAAGAGGTCAATTTGCACCCCCGCGGGCACTTGCCTAGTAAGAAGGGGCCATAACTTTGTATTAAATAAAAATAGCGGGCCCCAAAGTGTGTTTGAGTGTCCTATTACTAGGGTCATAATCTTGGATGTAACAAAACGCGGCGCGTTCATCGTTGCGTGTAGAGTCTTTAGTGAAAACTTTGATGATGCGCCTTGTTGAAACAGGGAAGCGGGCGTGCGTTCTAAACTCTCCAATAAAGTATATGAGCCCGCCCGACAGTATACACCTGTCCCGAGGTTTACTTCATTCTTGTAATTTGGGGTTGAAAGAAAAAAAAAAAATTAAAAACTTAAATTATATAAAGATGTCAAAAATGTCGTTATTTGCCATGGGCGTCGTTTATATGCGGCATTTTCGCAATATTTCTCGTTACTGTGATCCAAGGCCACCAGGTCAGTGTATTGGACGGTCAGCATTGATCTCTACTATGAGTCTGCTAGAAGACAATGGCGGCGCCAATTTAGTCTCACAAACGGTTCCGCGTTGTATAATTTTTTGAGGGAAAAGGAAAAAGGAAAGGAAAAGGGAAACGCTAAATTCTAGCGGTAAGTTTGCACCTTTGTTTTTAAAATTGAATTTAAAATTGCTGTTCAGCACCGATGGGGTTATTTCTCTAGTTATTATGGTGGCTTCACCATAATAACGAGAAAAATAACTAATAACTGAATTTACGCTGCACCAGTATGGAGTCACAGTGTTTAAGTTTCACAAAGATTGATGTCCGTTTTGAATGATTTCGACACACCCCATGAGCTTTAGTGGTTGCCTTTTGGCGACGCCGGTAGAATATCTTCCAATTCTTCTGGCATATAGTTCCTGCAAACCTTTAGGAGGAACCTTCAGAAGAAATGTGATGAACCTGGCAGCCTAATCCCCCACCAACAACCTTTGAGGATTCAGAGGAATTCCACGGAATCACTGTGCTACCCCAATCCATGACACTGCAGTCACAGTATCACTATCGATGTCAGCTGGATCAATGACAGATGGTTTGAGGAATGGTCATCCTCTACTTTGAACATAAAGCAGATCGTCCCAAGTTAGCACTTCAATACAAAAGCAATAATGAATATCAACCTCACAGTATTGGGGAGCTTGCACTTCTGAATCCAAGTGCAACCTTTGAGTCATTATGCATACAAGAACATCGTTTCATCTATGATTCCAACTATGATGTTAAGAGAGTTCAGATGGCTTCACAATTATCACTCCTCAGCGACTAGAAATAAAAATTGGGCATCAGTAGGGGGAGTTGGCTTTTGATGAATACCCATTGCTCGAAAGTGTTTTGTCATTCTGTTAAACCACGATAAGCCCAAGAATTATAATGGCAAGTTCTCGGGAACCCAGCAATACAATCACTTTGTGTCTACAGTCCTACTAATTGTCTGAAGACGATGAGGTTCTCTCTTTTTATAAGGACTTGTCTGACACCATGAATAGCATTACACAACACACAATTGTTCTAGTCTTTGGGATTTTAATGCCAAACTTGTAACAGACGACACCAGTTTCTCCTTCCCCGACCTTACCACAGGATGGGACACACATCTCTCACTTTGCAAAAGAATTCAATCTTATTTGTGAGTAACAACCCTCGTTTAGAGAACCACAACGAAACAGTGGACTTTCCAGTACCCGGAATGTCAAACAAAGCACATTGACTTCACTCCGAGTTAGAAGGAAGTGGAAACTCCATCCGCAACACTTGAAGATATACTCCTTCTCAGACGTGGATCTGACCACCGTCATGTAACAACCAGGAAGGATAAGCTTACGTCTTCGTGCTCCAAAGAACCAGGCAAACAACTCCTGCTCACTGAACTTCAAAGCACGAACAGACAAACCAACTTCAGAAAGGTTTTGCGTTATGTGTTCAAAACAAAAACCCGTTTCAGCCTTCTGCAGTACGAGCTCCAAGATCAATCTGCCCAAAAGAATAATGATAACCGTTCAACGGCTTTCTGGATGCTGCCAGAGAAGTGTTACCCAAAAGACCAAAGAGGAGCCTTAAGTCCATCTCTCATGCACTGTGAAAGAAGCCAGAAGTAACTTCAATGCCATCGACCTGGTGATTACACTACTAACCCCGTCCGGTACTCAAAGAAGCGTACCTTTCAGAAGAAGAAATCTGCTAACGATAAGATCTTGCAGTTCAACAGGCATTCCCACTCTAACACACATTCGTAAAGCCTGGCTGTCATCAAAACGAATTACTAACGGAAGGACAGAAAGAAACCAGCAAATGCTAGCGGGTACCCTATGAGAGATATCAGCCTTGCTTCAACATTTCCATAATCTTCTTGGGAAACAACCACTAACCACTCTCACTGCCTTTGACATCATACCTGTAGTTGAAAGAGCATCCCTCCAATTGAGTAAATGAAAAATTTCCCCTTAGATGAAGTTGAGTTCGCCTAACATCACCAAACAGGTGGGGCCATTGGACTTTGACACATTCCTCTAGAGCTTGGGAAGGTCCCAAGCAGTTTCAAGCCCAGCTAGCTCGACGTCTGCACTAGAGCACTGTTCTTCATGAAATACCTACAGTGGTCAGTGAGTTGCCTCATTCCCATCCCGAAAAAGGAGACCTCTCACAGCGAACACCTATAGAGGGATTAGCCTCGCCTGCATCGGGGCAAAGGTTCTCCAATCGAAGTTGTTGAACAGAATACGTCCACACGTAGACCCGCTTCTCCGTTGAATCAAAATGATTTAGAGAAAACGTTCACAATCGCCCAGATCTTGCCTGCGAAGAGTAATTGAAGGAAATGAAAAATAAAATCTCCCACATGGCAGCCAGCCGTGTTCATTGATGTTCTCCAAAGCCTTTGACATCCGTACAGCCGGATCGGAATGTTTAACATCCTTCGAGCCTATGGGTATTCCAGTCCATCATTCTGTTTGAGCCCAGAAGGAGCAGACGACATCCGAAATCGACTTCACGACTCGATTTCGCCTATTACATACTCTCTTAGTCGTCAATCTATTAAGAAAGCAGACTCCTGTTATCAGAGTGGTTGAAGGCACTCAAATGCAGTTGTCCTACACGTGAATTGGGAACACTGAAAACCTTTCTGGTAAACTATCCATCGTCAGCCTGTGTTAAGACAATCAAAGAGTTGTAATCGAAAATGTACCTGAATTCAAATACTTGGTTTTTTTTTTTTCCTAATTCCAGATTCTTTTCATGACTCAAACGTAGAAAGCACAAGCATGGGTCGCCTTTCATAACTCCACAAGATCTGGAAATCCTCGCTGGCGAAGGACTAAAATCAGATTCTTCAAAGCCTGCGTGAAAAGCATTCTGTTGTAGGGCTTAGAAACTTGGACACTAATCAGCAGAAATGGAAGATCGCCTAAACGGGTGCTACACGCAACTTTTACGAGAGTGCTCGACACTCATTGGAAGGATCATATTCCAAACAACCAAATATAGACGGTGATATCCCTCCAATATGTTCAACAATCAGCAGCAACGCCGGTTATGTTTGCTGGACACGTCCGCACCACCGACCAACCCACCTCCCACTTGATTTTCTGGGCTCCTCCCGGGTGGAAAATCAAGCAAGCAGAAGTCCCCTTCAGTACACCTGACAACACCATCACGAGATCTCAATCTGATCTTCAAAATCCGTATATCATGCATGACATGGATACTGGTTCGAACATGTAGCCAGTGCTGCTTCCATTCCGTCCAACGACACCGATGATGATGATGATGAATCTAGCAATCCCAAAGGTTGACTTGATAGGAAAGCAATGGGTCGACTCAACCATACTCGAACTGGGTTTTTTCGACAAAGAACTTCCTTCACAAGATCGGAGTAGAACTTTCACCAAACTGCGATTGTGGAGAGCCACAAACCATTAGCCACATCATCGATGACTGTGAGGTTTACACGTCCCCAAGAGGAATTCCAGCCTGATCAACAGGTGGATGATGAAACTACTATCAGTCTGTTCTAGACGTTCTTCCACTGTTGTATTTTGGACTTTCACGCACGAACGAAGAACAGTGGGCTAATCAAACTGTTCATGTCTCTTCCCCCCGGTCGAATTTGCATGCTTCGCAACGTTGTTCGAATTCGGTAACATTTCGGCGTTTTTCTGGCATTGTTGTAACTTTTTTTTAAATCTAGATTATGTTTCATCCCGTGCGTTTTCTTTTAAGTACAAAGTTATTAAGAATGAATCAGAATCCAAAATCGGATACATTTGATTTTTTTCTCCAAAGTCACTTCCCTTATGGGCACACACAGCTGCCCAGGGGTGCGACTTATATAATAACCTGGTACTCCCAACATCAAACAAAAAAGACTCATGAGGATTTGTTCCATTCAAAAGTGGAATACATTGACTATCTATCATTCACAAGTTGAACGTTTGTTTGTAATAAGTTCACAAAACGTAACAATTTACACCTGCCGTTTTCCAAGAATATTTTAACTCACATCTACCCCACACCCGTAGGCTGACGTCTTAATCGTCCTTACAAGTTTTGAGTAGATTCGCTAGAAATACCATACGTGAGATAAGGGCCTTCACTGGAATTAAATTAATGCTGGGATTAAAAATAACAACTGGTTTCATGTGTTTAAAGGAATTACAAATTACATCTAGTGTCTTATTCTGGTCTTATTACCATGATTCATCTTCTGTATTAAGTACTCTGTATCTATACTCCTCTGTTCATACTTTGATTTATTTATTTAGAAACATCGTTTATCCCTGCTGCTCTGCTCACAAATATGCACATGTCTTGTACTGTCTACAGTCCAGCACTTTAAGAGTACTTTTCTGATAGAACCATTCATATTGCAAAATCGAGGAAAAGTGGGGTCAGAAGCTTTTCAGCTTCCTATTCTCAAGTTTGATTATGTTTGTTTTTTTATGTTCCTCAAAGCATTTGTTGAATAAGTAGAAAAAAGCCCAGGTCCCCCCTAACTAGCAAATTTGAGATCTTTCAAAATCCAGAAAATCAAGCTCATCAAAATTAAACTTTGCACATGTTTAAAATCAGGATCAGGGGGCCCTTTTTCCTTTCCTGAATCGGAATCACCCTGTGAAAACCTACCGGGTCATTCTGATTTTTAAGAGGGGTGTTTTTCCTAATGTTTGCATAGAGAGAAAAAATAAAAAGTTTTTTTTTTTTTAAGTGTTTTTCCCATTTTTTGATGAAAAATTTAAAATCGTCATACCTTTCAAATCTATCGATCTTACAATATAATTTACCTGTAAAATAGTCAACTAAAGAAAGCATTCAAATCAGGAGCTACTACTTCCACTTAAGGAGATACACACTCTGTAAAATGAACTTGTTTTTGGAAAATTCCAAATGATAATTTTGTGATTATACTAAAATTGTCAAGTCTTTCCAGTGACAAGTAAACTTTTTCAGGGAAAAACTTTATTTACTTTAGAAATGTTTTTTCAACCCACACTAATATCCTGATATATTTGGCTTTGGTACCTGGGTTATTCCCTTTTATCACAGTTATGTCCCCAAACATTCACTGAAACAAGTCTGATAATGTAAAATTCCAGGGAAACACTGATTCGCCAATACAGATCATGGTGATAATATATGAAGGCATGAAAAGGCCCTACACTCAACACATAAACATACCCTCCTGTACAGTACCCCCTGTCCACCTTCCACACAGGACACACACACACACCCACCCACAACGCAACCCACTCACACACTCCACACACATCAACACACACCACACACACAATCATAACCGGCACCCATAACAAACATGCCTATACAAACCCGTATTCTCCCCGGCCACACGCCCACATACCTACATACTTGTGTGTCTGGCAAACACACACCACAGGCCAACCCATCTACACATACACCTGCACATGCTGAAAAGATAGATTTCTGTTTTAATGAGAACGTCCATTATTCTATGGGTTTTATTTTTGCAGTTGATTATTTCCATTCAAAAGAAACTATTACAAATTGCGTAAGACTAGTTCTGTGTGTGTATGTATGTGTTGTTTGGTGTATGTGTGTGTGTGGCGTTTTCCTGTGTGAGTGATTGTTATGATTGAGTAAAAGAATACTTTTTCAGTGCTTAATGTTTTGAATCCATTTTATTACCAATCATGACCGAGGGTGTAATGGAGTCAATCCTAAATGCAACCAGTTTGGGAAATTTCACACACCCAATAAGGTCATGTGGATCCCACAAAAATCATATTCTTACACATGAAAACCCTGATTTTACACACCATTTTCTCCCATAAAGCGTTAGTACTTAGGATTTTTAGCATTCTCATGAAGTGTCTGTTGGTTTAAAACTTTTGGGGGGGGGGGGGGGGGGAACACTTTGTATCTCTAATAACTAAAAAACCTTGTTGAGTAACAGACATTATAGCACATTGCAATGCATATGGGATCGGTTCAAAACCCCCTCTTCAATCTGATAAAAGAACACTTTGCTTGTGTTCTCCTTTCCATACTTATGTTGCCGCAAGTATGCAATGGAGTAATGGCCATTACACAGGAGCACTCCACCTGCACTAAGTAGACAATACAGTGGCCTAACCGTGGGGGCACCCCCTGCTCAGACCCTTGCCACTCCGTCAGGGTCCCAAATAAATACCGTTTGTACGTGTCTATGGAGAATTCACCTCCTCAGAAAATGTCTTGATACACTTCTGCCCCCCTGCTATTTTTTTTTTTTGTTACAAATGCATTTTACTTCAGGCAAAATCAAAAACTGTACCACTTTATTTGCACACGTTTACAGTTAAACGATTTTTCATAGTCTTACAGTAAAAACAAGTAACTTACAAAAACATTTTATTGCTGAAAATATAACACGTTCAGCGTATAAATACTACCTTTTTTTTAAAAAATGTGTAGTCTTATTTTCTATTTCTAGCCAACGTTATTTCACATTTTTCTGCTTGCAAATTGTAACTTTTTATGTTATGGTCTAGGTAACAAAGCGTGAAGATTATTGTTTTACCGTAATTTAAAGGGTAAAGTCTGGTAAAATAGGAACATTTTAACAATGTGACTTTCGTTATCGTCATAACATGCTTTGATAGCGGTGTATGACTCAGTTAACATTTTTGTCTTCATTAACACAATATCACAATGGGCAGTGCATTGGTAAATTGGCCTATACCGCCCAGCAGTTTACTTTTTGCATGCCTAATCACACAGGGGTCAGAACTAAACTTCTGGGGAGGTGGACATTTGTTCAATTTTAGGTTTGCTTATACTAGCCAGACCAAAATTGATTTACTATTTGTTCAAACCAAAAAGATGACCAACATAACGTGCCATTTTTTTCACATCATAGGCCTATACGTATTCATAGTGTACATGCGCAGTGTTCTCACAACTCTCTTCATTTTGTTACGGCATGTAGCTCCATCAATGACCTTCGGGTTGTTTCAGATGTCAAACATTTTGCATCTTCCAATTACTTTCACTTAAAATTTATGAGTGGGCCTGAAAGATAACCCTAATTTTATTCACAACTAGGCAGTCCGCGGCGTTCGCAATTACCTGTGTTTTAAAGTTCTACTTCTTTAAAACCCATTTGTCGCGATTACCTGATTTGTGGGGCATGCATCTACTAAACAACCAATCGAACTTGATCTTGCCGGGTTCAAGCTAACCCCCCCCAACCGAGAAAAAGGGCGACAGACATACAGACAGTCTACGTTGGCCTCTTATAATATAGATGGTTTGGTGTGGCCATGTGGGAGGGGGATGTTGTTGACATGCATGAGTGTATGGTGCTTGTGTCCCCCAGTTTGTGTGCGTGTGTGGGGCGGTATACATGTGTGTGTGTGGGTGTGTGTGTGTGGGTGTGATTAGTGTGTGTGTGTGTGTGTGTGCGGGTGTGTGTGTGCAGGGTGAACATGTGTGCATGGGATTGTTGGTATTCATGACCCAGTGAGTGGTGTGTTGTTTACATGTGTTTGTGTCACACGCGCACGCGCGTGGGTGCATGTGAGTGTAATGTGTTGCGGTGCCGGCAGCATTAATAAGTCTTTTATATAGCCATAATAATTTCCATTTCCATTCATATGTGGGCCATGAATCAATATTAGTTTCCCTCATGTACCCCTTATCATGTTTCGCAATTTCCAGGTGATTCAAGGACACCCCTGTGCAAAAATAGGATAACCCATGCACAACATTGTATTATTCATGATAGGGGCATTGATTTTAAATTCTGAGGAAATAATGTTTTCTTTTAAACTATACCTTCTTAACAAAAATTCAGTATCAATTCAGTATCATTACACAACTGTACACTTTTTGAATTTTTGAAAAACTGCTCTTTTTTCAGGGTATGTGACTCCTAAAGTACAAAAGGCTCCGTGATTTGATTTTTTTTATTTGATTAAGGTATGATAAACCTATATTATATGTAAAAATAATGAATTTCAAAGGTATGAAAATTGTCTAATTGTGTATCAAAAATGGTAAAAAATCGTACTTTTCACATTTTTTCTCAAAATGAAATATTAGGAAAACACCCCTCCTAGAAATGGAATAACCTATTATAGTTTTAACTTTGTGAACCAGATTCACAAAGAAAAAAATCCAATCATGACATATGATAAGTATGGTTTACATTATCAATACCTTTATGTGCCTTTGATGGTCCCAAAGATGTCAATTTTTCACGTTTTTCCTTGTTGAAAAAGCATTTCTTATGGGTCATTTTAGGGGGTACTGTATTGCAGCCTAGGGGGTGAAGATATTTTTTTTAATGTCATCACTGTGCATAACTTGGTGTACTTGCACAATCTTCAAAACATGAAACAAATCCGCCAACCTTGGTTTTCCCGGCACTGCATGGGTCTCTCAGAATATCACTCTTAAAGTCTGACTCAGAGATTTCGAAATATTATTTTTTTTGTGTAATAATGAAAAATAGTCAACTAGAACTAAAGATAATAACCTTAAATGCACAATTCCGAAATTTGAGATGAATCGGATTTTTCGTTTTGATGCAGTAAACATTTATGTGTAGTCTTACGTCCCATAGGATACTTTGTATAACAAAAATTCCGGATCCGGAATTTTATAACAAAGTTGTGATTTTCTATATGAAGGAATTCGATTTAAGCTTAGCAATTTCACACAGTGATTAGTATATGGACAAGCATTATGTACATGCAAAAAACACGATTTTTTTGGAAATTGAGGGCGCCCTCCTCAGGAAATCTCTGAGTCGGCCTTTAACCATTATGTCTTGTCATTTGTCTGTTATCGTCTTTCCTCGTAGTAAAAGTGTTAAAGATATCTAATTGTAACTTATTGGGTGACCTTATTTTGAGTGAGGTATACCGTGAGTACTGAACGGTTGCCTTTCCAGAGGTCTATACCTTAAAATGTGTCTTCACGCTCTCCTCTAATGGGATTGAGCACTCTTAATTTCAAAGATAGTCATCTGGTGATAATAATACTATATTCCTAACGTCCCTTACTGCTTTTGAATGGGGACGTCTAGGGACGTTAGGATATATTTACTATTACCAAAATCTCACGTTTGGTCGAAGTAGCCAATTGGACGAGGTGAGCAGTAATTTAGCTTTGGTCAATTGACCAGATGTAAGCTGAAATGATTGATAGTTCAATATCGTCTCCTTAATAATGCTTCATTGAACGTGGTTAAATGTACCCTCTTTTACAGATATTGTCCAAGTTCAATTTCGTGAATCAGCAAATGTAACCAGAATGACATTGATAGCGCAACCTGCTTAACAATTTCCAATTAACTGAGCATGCAAGCGTCAAATTAAAACCTGTAAGGTGGATAATCTACACGAGGATGTTTTATAATCCAGCTTATTACAGCTGACGGCTGATGCATTCATTGTCAAATGTCTCTTCTATATTATATCAAGTTAATGCAGGAAATAATAAATATACTCGCCTGATCAATATTAAATACGAGATTACTTTTATCTGACGTCTTTTAATTCGAGAAAACAATGATTTATTA
>JAMKCH010064904.1:0-49610 GCA_023653785.1 Ophioderma brevispina | reverse complement strand
GCGGCGCCAAGATTCATTTGCGAGAGGCCCCGGGGGGCAAACGCTGGCAAAGTGAAATTGTGTGGACCAATTTCAGGGGGCAAAATATCAAAAAAATTGAGATTTTAACAATTTGCCCAATGTGTGATTTTTGGCCCCCAAACGCTGATTGTGACCAAAAAATCTGTCATTTTTCGTCCAGCTGGAGGGGGAACTGGGGGGGGACAAGAAAGAAATTGGGAGGTGCAAACGCCATGCCATCCATGCGCCGCCACTGGGGAGGCTTACTCTATTTTGCGAAACGAAACGAAACGCCTATTGGTTGAACACGCTTTATTCCGCCAGCATTAATACCGGCTAACGAAATCAGTGTAATCCAATGGGGCTGTTCGTTTCGCAATACATAAGCCATTTTAGATACTTTATTAGTATCTGTCTTGAGTATGAAAAGATATGCAATTAATGATAGAAATTTCCATAAGTTATGATCAGTTATTCAGTTAAATGGTTCCATAAAAAAAAAACAGAAAAGAAACAACGAAAAGAAGATTATCAATACCTTTTTCAGAACTTGCACCATATAACTGTGTAATTGTTTGTTTACTGCATCCTAAGGAAAATGTTTTCATAATCTTTAGAAAACTTTTATGGCAACCATCCGTTATTCCTGAATTTGAAAGTTGTATTAAAATAGTGGTTTCGATGGTGGCAAGTAGGAATGTTTTACTTGAGACCTGAAATCACTAGTAATTTGATTTCACTTAGGGGAATTGGAAATTGAGTGAGCTAATGGATATTTTGTTAGCATTATTGACATGTGAACCACCTATGGTGATATTTGTATGTGTAGTAAAATATATTTCACAATAGGAATTAGTTCGGCATTTATGGACATTTGAACTGCCTATGTTGACATTTGGTATTATGCTAATAAACATATATTTCAAATAGGAAATTTGACTGCCTTGAGGACGATTGGTTTGAAAAAACGTGGATAAGGTGACTGGAAAACCTATATATGAGGGCATTGAAAAGCTATTAATATGGACAAAAGCCACCCCGTTTTACAGGGTGAGTCAAAAAAACTTGACCTGATTTGTCCGCCATTTTGAATTTTAACTATATATATCTACATATGTGGGATTTCGGAAAGCTTTTTTCATTAGCTTTAATTTGATTGCAAGGATCATTCCAATCGGCCTAGTAGAGGGCGAGCTGCAGGTCTTTTGAATCAAGAATCTGCAGGAATAAAATAGCCCGATTTTCTTCTGCGACATGATTTCTTCGCTGACGCCGTTCATGTCAATGTGAATCCGTGGACAGAGTGCAAAACGAACTACTTGATTCAATCGACTATAGCTCGGTCTATACCTAACCGATGCTTGTGAATGATTTTGCAGTAAAGAAAGATATGAACCCAGATTTCAGATGATACCAAATTGTAGATATATGTTACTTAAAAATTCAAAAGGGGATACAATTCTAGGGTTCAAGTTTTTTTGATCACCTGTAGATGTCCATTGCGCGAAAATTTGAACTCAAGCAAAACTCGTGCTTTGTTTTCGTTAACGTTTACTTCCATTATTGACCCTGTGTAATATTTGTCTAGACCCCATGTCCTTAATAAGGCAACATTTGCAGCACTTAAAATATGATTTCAGGGGTCCCTGTCGGTGGCTACATATTTAATCATAGCTATCAATCCAAACCTTGTGTACTTGGGATGTGTTGCAAATGAATGTAAACGTTTCGTATTTTCACAAGTGCTTGCAATGTTACGTCCATATACAACTCGCATTTCAAATCATTATACATTTAAAGTTCAATTTTAAAAACTTTAGTGTAGAACAAACACTGCGCATTATAAAGTAAATATGAGGAACATGGGACCTGTTGTTACGCAGGTTTTTCCTCGGATTGCAAGCATATGGCGTGCTATAAAAAAATATTAAATTTTTGGAAAAACAAGTAAACGAAAGGAAAAATAAACATTAAACCTAGCTCAGATTAAAAGGGTCACCCTCTCTGATATCTCGTAGTAAGATATTTAAATAACTTATGTCATAATGAGTATGGACGATTAAGCTGTCTACACTCGGCATGTCCTCGTCAAGAGCTTGTTGTAGTGATCGTAACAGTAGTATTTTGTTTCATCAAAAAGTGCGGCAATGGGATAATTTATTTATAACTTTGATCAAATTTGTAGACCTCGAGTATTTTATGTCGCCCGTGTGACTGATGTTGTATACACACAGGACCTACTTTATTTTTTTTTTTTTAAGTCGTCGTGTGGCCAAAAGGTAAGGTATTCCTTTATATGTATAACATAGATTTTACGCCCATCGCTAATATTTCAATTCATAGGAGGTGGCGACCAGAAATCCCAAAATAAGACGTGTCAGTGGGTGAAACAGATAAAGCAAAATGAATAACGGACTGGGCGATGAGGTTGTATGTGGATCATGGGAAACACCCACAACCGACTGACTGCAAAATGGGATCTTAACACTTAACTGCATAAGGGCGGGTGTCCTTGTGGAGTCCAGGGTTTCTTTTTTACGCGCCATGAATTATTTTTGCCAAGATGTTATGTAATTGCCTAAATATCGTTACGCATTTTTTGGTGGAGAGGGAAAAACATTGTGGGTGTTATAAAAATCTGTTTTTGATCGCCATTTCGAATCTGTATAACCCGTTTTTTTTTTTGTGGCCATTTTTTTTTTTTTTTTTTTTTTTTTTTAAGATTTTTTCTTCTCACAATTGCTGTTAATTTGTTAAGCCAAAATCAAAATATGGTAAACCTAACGATAAATATAATAATGTCGACGGGGCGATATTAATTCAGCAGACTACGCGAAATGCGTGTAACCACGAAAGACCACGCCAGAGTCTATCTCGCAGCATGCACCTCGTTTAACCGGATCGTGACCTTTGTGGTTTTAATCAATGAGTACGAGTCTATGACTATTCATGTAAGAGGCCATTGGGTGATTATAAAGTTCGGCACACTTAAAAGTTGCCTACAAATTACCTGTATTTCTTCAGCCTCTTATTATGTCCCTCTCTGATTTTGGGTATATTTTTTTTATTTTTTTTATCTTCCAATGGCCTAGACTATCATTTTCGAAGCGATTTAAGAAATTTCATATTTTCTGAAGTGCAGTGGCCGTGCTTTAATTTTAATGGGGGTTTTTATTCGGCGCAAGCGCAGGGGCAGGAGGAATTTTGTTAATATTGGGCTAGTTTTCAACGCAGAATGGCATTCATTACGATCAACTAATCCTTCACACGATTGTCGTTGCTGATCATTTATCCTAGACGGATTAACATTTGGAGGAAAATTTACACATAAGATAACATTCTGGGGATACTGGAGCTGTATCAATTCTGATAGATTTGTTGGTCCTCGTTCAGAATATTATCTTTGCCTTTCCTAAGCCGTTGGCCCATCATCGGTTTCTAAGTTTGTAATAACCTGTCGTCGCTGATTTCTTTTTTTAAAGATGAATAAACTACCCAGTATTTGTTTTACCGTTATCCACCCATACCCCTTTTGTTTTGATACTGTAAATATCTTCAGCTCACTTTTACATAAATTAATAAGAAAAGTAATAAATTGATGAATTCAATTTTTCCTCAAACTTTTGCTTACCGATTCTTGCTATTGGACCTCGATAGGAAATGTTCCCCGTGCACCAACAACAATGCGGGTCCATACCAATCTTATTGATTTGTCCATTTTTGACAGAACATAACGCATAGAGATGTTTCTACCTTTAATTTCGTGCTATAACTTTGCACTTAATAACAAAAGCTGATAATCAATGCATTGATTACAATTGGAAGGCTGAACTCGTTCCACTCAATGTCATCTTAATAATTATGACGGAGGTTTAAACCTCATCAATCTATTCTTATTTCTTAGGAAGCCTAACTCATTCCCTTCCCCCCCTTTGCATAATAATGATGAGGAGATTTAACTCATCCTAAACTGATTTTTCTTTGGGAAGGCTTAACTCTTCTCATATAATTAGAAGAGGTTTAACACATCCAATCTTGATTCTTCTTTGAAAAAGGTTTAACTCATTCAATCCTTGCATCTAATTTAGAAGGAGGTTTTACTCATCCAATCTTGATTCATATTCTTTAGGAAGGCTTAACTCAGCCACACTTAGGCATATAATATGAGGGAGGCTAAACTGCATCCAATCTTGATTCTTTTCTTTGTGGAATGCTGCCTAACCTCAGCGCATATATGGAAATGAAGGAGGTTTAACTCATCCAATCGTGATTCTTCTTTGAGAAGGTTTAACTCATTCCAATCCTTGCCATATAATTATGAAGGGGGTTTAACTCAACTCATCCATCTTGATTCTATCTTCTTTGAGAAGGTTGTCACTCCATTCCAATCCTTGCATATATTAATGAGGAGGTTGAACTCAATCCAATCTTGATTCTTATTCTTTGAGAAGACTTACTTCATGCCACCCTTGGTATATTCTTGCCCTATAATTAATGGAGTTTCAACTCATCCAATCTTGATTCGTAGTTCTTTAAGGAGACTTAATTCCTTCCCATCATTGTTCTCCCAGAACTCCTTCCCAAAGGGGCCATCCGGGGCTCGTTATCTTCGAATGAACAAACGATCTCCGGCCCACCCATCCCATTCAGGCCCCACGTCAAAGAAACTCACCCTGGTTAATTGGAAAATCTGCCCTGACGTAACTAGATACAAAACGATCGTAGCCAGCATCGCTAAGGTGAAGGCAATCCCATGTGAACAAACTTTGGTTGCCCCCGCTAATCCCTGGATGCCGAATCACTCTGCGGCGCCTTTCTCACCGAAATACGGTCCGTATGCTTCTGGTGCATTCTTTAAAAATAATCACCCTGTGCCTCATCAGCTGTTGATCTGGTACGCCAAAAAGAGAGCCGATCTAATATATTAGACAAAATGATTCGATGTGTGAAGTATCGCGCATTGTATTCTGTTATGCATATCCCACTTGAGCATAATATGCACCGGTCAGCCACGCTCAAGTCGTTTGATAGCCCAAGGAACTATCATTAAGTGTGGTTGCTGGGTGCTCACTGTAGGCTTTACTAGTAATCGACTCTCCCCATCCCTCAGCTTGGCCCTCCCTTTCCTTTCACACCATACCTGAAGTCCTCTAGCCCAGTTGTGAACCCCTGGCCACACTGTATACACCTCCGCCGCCCGTTTAATATGAGGGTCTCCTACGACCCATACAACCAGCGTTCTACCTGGAACAATGCAATGAAGAATATGAACCCCTTAATAGGGGCCTCCATGGACGGCAATCTAATGTATGACTTAAAGGTTCCCGACTTCCAGCGGCCCATCTGTTTTATGCAAATCATCAGGGATCCCTATTTCCGGCTCTCTGGTGGCCGCTCCGATGCGGAATGAGTGGCTTTATGATGCACAGCACAAAATTGCCTTCTGGGAAATCGGGGACCCGTCGAAATGACAGAATAGTGGGTGGCCTCTGATTGGTCTAATTACCAATGCATAAACTTCCCGGGCACATTTTGACCCCCTTGTATCCATACCACCTGTGAGGCCCTCGCTGATTGTTGTTTTGCATGCCTAAATCTCACGCACATTCCCTCCCCCTCGTGACAGTGACCATCTGCAGGTAATATCGCCGACTCCTTTGCCATCATGCTTTGTAATTTGCTACGATTGTTCCCCCACCTCAGCATGAAAACCAAAGAAAGCCACTGAATGCCGCTTTAAAACCAAGTTATTTCATTGGCGAATGTCTGTCAAATCTCCCTCCTGCCTCTGCTGCGTGGCTGAGCTTATTTCGTAGTATTGTATATAGGGTGGCTGGTTTGCTGGACTCGAGTACGGTACATCAACATCCCGTGCATAAGCCCCCCATGTCTATTGCCCGCCCCCAATGATCGTGATGGTCCTCTCTTGTCTGGCTCTGAACTCCAGGTCGTATTCCATCCACCCCGTTTCCCCAAATCCCATGGGTATTTTTCCTGATAGGAGTATCCAATGGATTGACATTCTTGGGCTCTTTATGGATGTTCTGAATATAGATAACCCATATAGTGATAAATGCATTCTCCATACCTTGATATCTTGACTCCTTCTTAGTAGGTTGCGCCTGCTGCGCTACCAAGTTGTGCCCACCTGCCTGGATTACCATGTGGGTACGACTGTGCCGTTTTGCCTTTCTGCGAACATTGATGACAGGTTGACACTTCCCCTTTCCATACCTTTTCTTTTGTTACGAAGTGAGCAGTTCGCCAACGGTCCCCCACACTAACAATTGTGTTGTACGCTTGATCCTGTTGTTTATGGCTAAGATCCCATCCGTGATTCCTCATTTGCCACTCCCCCTCTGTGTATCCAGAGGGCTGTATCCCGGCCAAAATTAAAGCTGCCCCGTTTGCAATTTGTTAGCCCTGTGTTGTAATGGTGGTAACCATTGCCCACTAGTACAATTTGCGGGGGTTCCACCACTAGACTCAACTGACCTTTGTAGCCTGATTATGTGCAATTTCTTGATTCGTCCCCGACCCATGACCACCTTTGTTAAGATTGGCGCCTTCCTATGGCTCATGAGTTACGTTCCTGTTCGGTCACTACGTGCTCACCTGGAGAAGACGGCGCCTTCTCTGTGGCACTGCTTGGTGGAGTGGTTTTGATAGCCGCCTGGAATCTTCCTTCTCTTTCTCTGGCTTGCTCTTCTGATCTCTTTCTCCGTTTCTTTCTGGGTGGTGGGCCGGACCTTGCTTCCGCTTGAGTAGACCCCGACGGCGTTATTTCTCGGCATAGCTCCTGAGGTAATGAATGTGAAACGATTAGTAATCATTTGTCCCCTACCGTACGTACAATTTGTATACTATATATGTGCCCTCAGTAATGTGAGAACCATGAACCACAACATTTAGATTAATTGCATAATCCTTTTGCAACCAATTTGATTTATTCTTTATTTTGCTTGTTTAATTTCATTTTTTTATAATTTATTTATTTTAATCTGTTATTATTATTACTATTTTATTATTCTAAATTAATTCCGTCATTTTTATTACTATTGTTTGTTTTGTTTTGGTTGCGTTTTTTTTTTATTCTTATTATTTTTGTTATTTTTTATTATTAATATTATTATTTATCTGATTGATCTTATTTAATTATTATTATTTTTCATATATATAGTATTATTCTTTATTTTGTTATGATTATATTTTTATTATAACTATTTTTCATATGAATTTATTAGCAAATATGGCTACACGGAAAAAACGAAAAAACGAGACGGTGATACTGAGTTTAGTATGTGCACTACAGCGTTTGCATCGTTGCCCCAAAAGGATACCATTTGCAATGAAGATGCCCGGCCTTAGATGCCTAAGTATATAACACGTGATTACCTACTCAGACCGTCTCCCCTGACGTAGCCAGGGGATATAACAGACTATCAAATGACAACACCAACACTGGAGCCCTTTGCCGTGTTGACTCTCACGCAACATATTTTAACGCCTTATTCTTTCGTTGTCGTCTATGGAGCCCAACTATGATCCTGCCAGACTCTGATTACTTTCACACCACCGGTCAACACCGACAACAAACAATCTGTATTTAATTTATTTATTTATTTTTTCCCGTTTGTTTTCATCTTGTCTTTTTGATTTGTTTTTACTTTTGGGTTTATTGTTTGTTTTTGCTTTTGTTTTTGTTTTCAGTTGGGTTTTATCATTTTTTTTTTTTGGTCTTTTGTTTTTGTTTTTGGTTTTTGGGGTTCTTGTTTTTTTTAGTTTGTTTTATTTTTTTTATCATCTTTTACTTTTTAGCACATGCATGTATCATTAAGCCAAGTGTTGCATTACCTTTGGCACTGATGGCTTTGTACATTTTTCCATGTGCCGAAACTATCATTTTGCCCTGTATTCCCATAAGAATGTAACAGGTGTTACCCCCAAGGGTTAGCACTACTCCTGTTACTTAGAAAGTTCGTTTGAAAGACCATGCTTTGAATATTTTTGTTTTATGATGGGACAATGACTTAATGTATTGTAATTATTTTCCAATGGTGTATATTTTGCCTGAGTGTGGATCCAGGTCCACATTGAAGAACACGAAGTTAGGCCCACAATGCCCCGAAAGCCCCATGTTATGACCCCACCCCCCCCCCCCCCCCCAAAAAAAAAAAGAAAAAATTAAATAATAATAATATTACGAACAACTATGAAGCGATAGGAATTCTGCCCAAAAAGGTTAAAATAGGCCTGCCTGGGCATGGTTGCCCACTGTCAGCACTACTCTATTTTTAGAACCCTTGTGCTTTGTGGTGAGAATGTGGATTGATCGCACCAGCTGAAGATTTGCCAAGAATCACGTAGATGTACACTAACAAACGATGACAACAGACCAATGCAAGGCAAATTGGGTATGAAATCCCCCATTCATCTTAATTATTTATTTTTTTATTTTTTTAATTTATATTACTATTGTATTTTTTTTTGTGTATTTATTTTCCCCCCTTTTCCCAATTACTTTTAAACACAATTTATATATCCTACAAGTAAACCGCAGCTCATCACGCAGGTTATGACTATGCATGAGAGTGCCACAATATGGGTAGTGTGGGTGGGGGGGGATGTGGGCTAGTATTTGTTTTGATTTGTTTGTGTTTTATTTATTTTATTCATTTTTATTTGTTTATGCAGTTTTTCCCTTCCTATTTATTATTGAAGTCCTATTTGTTTACCTTGTTTACAGTATTTTTACCTTTCCAATACACAGCGCAATGCCCATTGTGCGAGTGTGTGAGATTACCACACTGAACGGTGGTGTTGATGGTGTTGGGGGTGTGGGGTGTGCCCGGGTGTGGGGTGTTTGTGGGTGAGTGAGCGGGTTGAAACATAGAACCCCACTTGCCATCATAAACCCGCCTGTCCCCAACACCCTGTCATTGTTCCCTTGCCAGTGTGAATACCTGTAATGGCCTACACATGTATGTAGCATTGCCATACATACTAACGTGATTAATGGCGGTAACGTGAGAGGAAAAGCACAATCAGTTCAAGTATTTACTTTTTAAAAAATTTGGGTTTGTTCCTCGTCGTTAATCTTGGCCCCCTAATATACTCCCGGAATCCTTGGATCTCTGTCTCTCTCTCCGTATTGAATTAAAGTAAATCGTCTTGAAATTTTGTTGGGCTGTTTTTTTTCCAAAATTACGCAAAACACACATCAATAAGAATGGTGTATGGATTTCGGAGGAAGAGAAAAATGCCCTCTGACGGCCAGCCAGCGCCAGAACAAAGTCCAAGAATAAACCCAGAATCCATACATCACCAAAGATTAGATTTTAATTTCTAATTCCTGTTAGTCTCTATTTTCTTGCGTTGTTTAGATAACTGGATAGAGTAACTAATGTAGGCTTCGAATTGAACATTTTGAGGAAAGGGAAATTCAAAAACAAACCGGCGAGTAAGATCTGGATATTATTACGCAACTTCCAGAAACATTGGTAGACGTTTCTATAGAAGTCCCTAGATGGCCAAATGAGGTATTAGCTCCAGACGAAAGAATGGAGAGGACACCGAAACTGGCATTGACGATCAGTGTGCGTAGGATAACTAATCCAAGAAAGGCATGTACAGATGGAGGAACCAATTAACAATGACATCCAACAAATAAAGTCCCATGTTACTGCGAGGTGTGTTAAATACCGCATACTCGCATCATCCTGGAACAGTCCGGCCCCATCCCAGGACGTTGGCTTCATTTCAATCGGACATCCAACAAGATAATGCCCAGGTTCCTGCGAGTCTGGAAATACTCAGAGACTCGCATCAGAACCTGCCCACAAACAGTCGGGCCATCCCAGACGTACGGCATCATCTCAAGCGCATTCCCAACGACGCATCCCTCCGGACACTGCAAGTGCGCCCACACCACCAAGCACAAACAAGGTGTAAATCCTGGCAGTATGCGATTCGGAAGCAGAATCGCAGATTTAGATTTACAACAACAGGATTCAACCCAAGGGATTTCAAAGCAAGAGAAACATTGGTCCTCCGATATAATCATGCCAAGTACAATAATTATTTTTGGCCTAACAATTTAGAGCAATGGGCCTATCACAAATGTATGCATATTTAATGAGCAAGAAGGACCCCTCGGCCAGGCAAATGTTGGCCTAATAACACGTAAATAAAAACCTATATTACAATTTAGATGGGCCCTAATCCCAGGAAAGATGAAAACAAATACAATTACAAAACTAAAAAATTAAAAATGTTTACATTTTCCGCCACTAATTGCACCCAAAACATGGGAAAAAATGGTCTCAAAAAATAGGAAAACATAAAAGCAATTAATCTCTAAGCGTGGTATATATGCAATAATGCATAGATTTAAAACATAATAGTAACTAGGGAGAACCAACCAATGCAAAATTAGTTGCAGCAGCTCAAAGAATACCATGATACAACACTTAAGCATATTAATAAAATATATAGTAGTAAGTTTGAGCAACAATTTCTTGGCCAGGGCGTACGCGCAGGCGTTGCAGTGGGTTTGGGGGGGGCGTTTTTTTTTTTTTGGGGGGGGGGGTGACAGTGGTCCTAGCACTTGGCCAAGAAATCTACTCCAATTATAAATTGAAAAAAAACAGCGCATAACACCCGCTGGGAAAATGGGGGAGGGTGGCAAAATAATTACAAAAGTTATGAGAAAGGAGACAACATCCTACACACGTGAAGCACTGCTGATGTGTTGTGACCGACAGACACGAAGCTCATACAACGGACAAGAGCATGCAATGATTCCATTGGATGCTGAGGCCTGAAAGGTGAGCGATGAATGGACAAAGGGCATTGAGGAGCTATTAGAATAACACTCCTCGGCGATCAATGGAGCTAAACGAGCAACACCCAGGACGCGAAGTGCTTCTTTCCGACAGGCGGTAAACTAGTTTTCCTTACGAGGAACTTCGGGGAAAACCTTATTAAAATTGATTCCGTCATACGCTGTATACGTTGTGCAGTAGCGCTTGACGGAATGAGGGCACTACTCCTTTGGCATCCATGGGACTTCTATCTATGAAACGTCTACCAACATTTGTTGCTGTGAAATTTCTTGCGCATGCGCAGTTCTTTACAATTGATACGGGTGTCGAAAAACGCGACCAGAGGTATGGATGCGGGAAATATCAGGTCAATAAATTACCGAGCTTGTCCAATGAAGACACAGTAAACTACTTGATGGTATGATCAAAACTAGTTACCTTATGTTAAGATCACTAGAATATTATTTTCATTTATAGGTTGAGATAAACATTAGTACATAATCAACCGATTGAATACAGATGCACACATATCAGACGGCACAGTAAACAAGGAATAATAATTCAATGCCTGTATACGCGATTGAGTCCCCACGTGAACGCATTTGAACAATTCACTTGCAATGATATCAATAATACCTACACAAAACCGTGCTTTATCAACGGAAAAAAACGACTGAAGGTAAAACTCGCGAGCAAGGTTTTGCCTAAATGAGACAACATATTTCTGATGTGTTGAAAGGAAACCGAGCAGAGCTCTGTAATACCATTGGTGATTTACATTGCCTATCGAAAATATGTAGGTCCCGATTTGACTAGATCCTGATACACCGAAACCCCGTCTGAAACATCGAATATTTATGATCATTTGAATTTAGTATTCGATTGCAAGTTCAGTCAATACTGCATGCTAAAGCTTTTCACACTTTTCTTTCATTGCAATTGCATTATGTTTTGTCAAATCCTTTTAAAATGACATACTGTAAAAAGGGCGTGGACGTACCTTTCTATTTTTATTATTTTTAAAAAATTCCGACACTGTCCAAAAATAGTGCTAAAATTCTGTGATTTTTGCTATGTGGTGTTAAGACAGATAAAGCATTCCGTGTAGGGACTTAGAAAATCGATCATATCACCGCATTTACTAATCAGTGCAATTATGGTTGCTGTGCTGATTGCACTACACACATGCACTATCCTTCGCATGTCCGGTTAATCATTTTCAACGAGTCTCCAAAATTTAAACTAATATTTAGGAGAAAAGATCGTTTTCATGCAACTAAAATACTCAACTAAAATTCTCTGGATAGACGAAATACCTCAGAGATAATGCTTTCCAACAGACTCTTTGGACCTCCTTCAGTTAAGGTCTTTGTGCGATTTATGTCATTGTGTTCTCTACTTGATCGAGAGACTGGCACTTGCACATACGCCCCATCAGTACCGTGGAAAACCTGCGGTTTTGATTTTAGAAGCATAATGCATTGCAAGCCCTTCAAACTGTTGCTTATGTTGCTGCTTATAACCATCAGTACGGTGTTTTTTATTTTTTGGGAATGGAATGGATTTTAGGGCTCAAATTTCAGACGACAATGAGAAAAATACGGGCCTTCTTATGTATCAAATCATACTACTTTCGGGGAAATCAGGGGTCCCAAGGCGTTGGAACACGCCCTTTAATCTTCTTTTACTGATAGTTTTACCGTCCTAATTAAGAATGTGTACATTCCTTCTTTATGAATTTGTTAGAAGCTTTGTGCAAGTTTTAATCGAACACTAAAGGAAAAATTAGCTTCCAATTATACTAGATTCCAGTTGATAGTGGAATAGGGGATGTAAGTCTATAAAAGCTTTAGTCCGTGTATTTGTGGTATGATGTCTAAAGCCATGATACTTTGTGATAGCCAACCCTGAGCGTTTGGGCCCATCATAGTCCAAAGCATAAACCCTAGAATGTTCAACGAAACAACCAAACTAACATCCGGAATAGTTTTCAGCAGTAAATCATGTGAAGCTGATTTTTATGAATAGTGAAGATAAAAGTTTCGGCATTGTTACACCCACAGGTGTACTGAGCACTTCTAACAGTTATGATATGTTGTTTGTAGGCAATGTTTTAAAACCATTCTGGGGTAGACACACGATGCATCACAATAGGATAAAATGCCGTATTGACTGGAGAAACAACGTAACTTTATTTGTCAGGTGGCCAGTTTTTTCCTTTCATCTATCTGATCTCTTTATTGCGAGAAGATTTCTGGGTATTTCCTTTCTTTCTGTCCCCTATTTTGAAGTAATGGACAAGCCAAACTCCGCCCATAACTCTCACCATCAATGGAACTACTATAGCTAGATTGTTTTCTCGGTAAATACTTTACCTGAACGTGTAGTATCCCATTTCTACTGTAGAATCGGGTACCCATTAATCTAAAACATGTGATCCGGTGGCCATGTCCATCTCATACCCTTTATCTTACATTAATTGAAAAATAATAAAATTCGCTCTCAATGTATTAACAATCAAAATTGTCCTCTCGTATTGTGTTCCTTTAACCTTGCTTATCGTCAATACCACACTCAATCAGTTTATTTAAAGACAACCAATTTTATAATTTGGAAATTGCTTCTACTGATTAACTAATACATTTAGATAATTTACTTTTTTAAACAAAGAGATTTGGGAGTAACATATGTTTATTACCACCCCCTGATTTTCCTTTTTCTTGTTTTTACCCCAAATAAACAAAAAAACATCCTGATTACAAAAGGATATACTTATGCATCACGAATTGAATAAAAGCTCATTTAAGTTGAGCAAACATTGACACAGCTGTTTGCCCATATATCACTTTGTTACTCAACTATATAACACACGATTTTTTTATACATAATATGTTAACGTGCTGCTTAGTAATAGGGGGATCGTGGGCATGAATACTGTGGATTTTTCCACATGGGCCGCTTGGAATGGGCCCATTTGGGCCAGGTCAAAGTAAGGATTAAATAAAAAAATAATGAAAGATAAAAAAGATTAAATAGAGGGAAAAGACATAAAGAGAATTCATATGGTTTAAAAGTATGTATAAGCATTTATTTGAAGCAATTTACAAACTGCTTTTTGAATTGTTTTGAGGCCGTGATCGGGGGGCCATGACATGAAAAGGGGGGTACGGGTTATGTGCGACATTAAGGGACCCCCTCCAACGTCTTCTGGCAGTTCGCAGGGTCCTATTTGATTGTTGAGTTTGTTTTTGTTCCATATATGACCCCCCCCCTACATTTCAAGTCAAATTTTGATTAGATTTTTGTTGGACCCCCCCCCCCCCCGCGGCGTGGTTTAAATAATTTTGAAGGTTGGGCCGCAGCTGTAATTTTACCTTCAATAGGGTATCAAAAAAGAAGCTTCAAGGCCGTTGAGATTTGCTGGACTTCATCGATATCAAAGAAAGGTTACAAGCATTGGCCGGTTTAGCGTCCATAGGGGTAGAGAGTTGGAGCTGTAGCTGCTTAAAGTTTGCCTTAAAAACGCTTGAATCCCCCATATCAATACTTTTATTAGTGGAAACTTCGATTCTGAAGGAAAAAGAAACTGTGTTACTTGTACCTAATATAAGGGTATTGGTTGAGACTCTGCTATATTGTGCTGGAACATTACTTGGATTGAACGATTATCTAAAATACGCGAAGTTCTGTGACAGGGGGAGAATAGCCCACACAAGAATGTTCCTGTAACGAAATCCCTCAAAACGAAGAAAAAAGTATTATAAAAAACTTCAAAAACAAATATCGTAACAATCATGCAAGTCTTGTGTCACAGGAACTCTCAAACAATCCCGATGTGATGGTATCAACCATCTCTCCATCGCCTCTTGTTATGTCTGCTGTTAATTATATGGTCTTCTGAATTGAATTGTCTTGACTGACAATATAATCAACCAATTGTTAAAATTAGTTTTTTGTTGATAAACGGTAGAATAATTTTATTTGTCATGTCTTTATACTCTGAAGTCTGTACCATCATTGCCACCACTTACATACTACGTGATCAAAAAAAAATGTTGCAAGGATTAAAGATGAACTTGACCATAATCAATCACTTTATCATAGATTTGTGGTTGTTTTTATAAAACACATCTCTATACTTTCATTGGTTGAAAAAAATGAAAAAATGACTGAAAAAATATGCTAGATATGGCAGGTTTTGTAAGCGCACCCCTTTTTTCAATTCTATGGGATTTACCACACATAAACTTGTGTTGTGTGAAAAAGGTCCAATTCATGAATATAAGTCGGCTATTGTCTTTGTCAAGTAAGTTACATTTTCTGATGATTAAACTGCAGAGTAATCAAGATCTATTACACCAATTTGTGCCAACTGATATTACAAATCCAAATACCAATTCGCCTGTTGCAGAGCAGAAAAAAGATCTGCCAGGTTTTAGGATATTGCTAAGAGTTTAGTCCTATTGGCATAGCGGTATCTATATCTGGATACAGTATAATGTTGAAAACCTTGTCATTTCCATCAAGATTAATTGGGTGAGATTTGTGTGAACATTTACTAGTTCCACAATAAATTACAGGTACATTGATAATTGCGTGTGAACGCTCACCTCATTACTTTCATAATGCTATACCCCGTTATATGTATGCATTAGTAATATCTTGCTTTAAACTGTTATTATAATCCCATTGGAATGGAGGGAAAAAAAGGTGTGCTTACAAAAATTGTCATATCTGTTCATTTAGGTCGATGTCTTCATTTTTTCAACACTTGGAAGTATTATTAGATGGTGCTTTATCAAAAACAACTACAAATCTATGATTCAGTGTCTTTATCAAGGTCAAAGTCATCTTTAATCCTTGCCAATTTGTTTTGATTAACGTAGTATTACTCAGGGCCGCCGAGTGTTTTCCCGGCCCCGGTGGTAGACAAAAAAAAATCACGTCCCTGCTATTAGAAAAATTACGCGAAGCACGAAAAACAAAAATATTACATTTTAAAGTAGCTCTAAAAGTCAACTTTGATAAAATCATCTAATTTAGATCTATGGACCAGTTTGATACTTCATTTTTTGCTTAGAAACATCCAAACGCCTATTTGAGCGATTTCACTCCGGATTAGACTCAAATTGAGAATGGAAATCGAAGATAGGAATCGGATGTGTTAGCTACGCGAAAATCACAGGGAAGGGTTGGAACCACCTCATTTCGGGAGGAGTTTGAAATGGAACGGATGTTTTGTAAGGCTGCCACTTCCAAACTCAGGGGCATTCGGTGATAGAGGATGTTGCAAAAAATAGGAATCTTGGGTGAGAGACAGCATAATGCTAAAAAATATAGTTTTTCGGTGTGATAACTTGCTATTGTTTCCCTAAAATGAGGTCTCGTTGAGTTGAAAGTTTTGAAAAAACAAAATCTGTAAAAAGGAGATCTTGGGTGACGATTTCCAAATGTTTCAAAAAAATAGGAGTCTGTTTTGGTGGACAATAGTAAAATTTTCAAAATACGGTGTGTTCTTGGGTGACACGATACTGAAAGGGGGGGGGTTTAATAACATACGCGTTACCTCCAAGATGGCAGTGCCTTCATGGGGGGGGGGGGTCTACTTTAAGCTTGGAATGTTCCGACCAATAAGTTTGTTTTGTAGTGGTTTTTTGTTGTTGTGTCGTCTGCAAGAATTGCAGAAGGCACATTATCTGGTCGTATGTCTGTATGTGGTATCTGGTGTGTGTGTCTGTGGTCAAAATGTTAACCCTTAACATATGCTCCTTGGTATGAGTTCCGTAAGGGCTACAGATGATTTAACTTGGTGGAACGGAGGGGGGGCGGTGGGGGGTGACATGTGGTGACCTCATGTGACCTTGGTGACCTCATGTGACTTTGGCCCCATTCACAAACTACGACGGCAGACGACACTCGCGGTCTGGGGACGCGATGTATTTTTATTCGTTTCGTTTATATTACCATAGGTCCTAGGATTATAATTATCCTCGTGGGCCGGTCAAGTCACTTTTTCCACGGCCGGATTGATTACCCAGTCGCCTTGTGCTATAGAAATCGATCCAAACATTGAAACACAATAGTGCCAGGATATAAATATAGGTTTTTAGTCCACATGAGCTTAAACGCTGCAAAAACATCGGTGTTAGATTGAAAACGAGGGTGTGATTTAACCACCAAAGCCGGGGGTTTGGACGGAGGACCACACCTATTGGGGTTAAAACTTACACAAATTGTGTTTTTACATTGGAACTACTTTGGTTGTTTTGTACAATATATGACATAACACTCTTAGTTTTAATCTTACCACCACATGCGGTGTTGTTAGGTATTTCAACACCTCCTGGTGTTAAATTGACACATCTTGTTAATTACCACCCTCATGGTGTTTTAATGACATCACTGAGTGTTAATATGACACCCTCCTGGTGTCCTAGGAGGACCACACTCTTTGGTGTTAATTAACACCAAATGTTGGTGTTAACTGTTATCACTGTAACATCTAACATGTTAGTAGAAAAGTTTGCTGTTTATATTTGTTCTATATTAGCTGCTTAATTCTAGCATTACATAAGCAGCCCACCAAAATGCATAACCAAAATTTTGCCCAGCAGCATCAAGCGTCGTGTTAAATCCTAAATTTTAACACCGAAATAACATGACAAGCTAACACCGACCTGGTGTTGCATATTCAACACCGGAGTTTTTGCAGTGAAGCTACAATCATTTTTTTTTTCAAATTCAAAAGCCAGATTGCTAGTTTTTTTGGCCATATCAACACATCAGAATAGTTCGTATAATAAACAGGCACTAAAGCATTTTAAAGCGGTTTATGGGCCATGTACGACTGCTTGTTTACTAATAATAGTTGGGATCCCTACTTTTATAAGTCAAGATCCCTACTTTTATTAGTAAAACAATGCACACAAATCGGTCATTTCTGTACAAAGCTTATAGCCACTACAGGGCTCGGGTCTATGATGTATGACATTTTACGACTGTTTTTGTTTCCTAATAAAATTCGGGATCCCTACTTTTCAAAGTTAAGATCCCTACGTTTATTAGTAAACAATGCACACAAATCGTCATTTACTGACAAAGCTTAGCCACTTACAAAGGTCGTTACTACTACAATACTTTCCAAAACAACAGTGAAAAAATGGACTTTAATGACAAATAGGGGGCGCTATTTGTTTATTTGAAGAAATCGCTGAGAGTAGATTTAAAAGCTATTCATTCTGCTGTCATCTTTGAAGCCAAAATGAGCTTCGGGTTTGGATTTAATTAAAACAAACCTTTTTGTGCTCGGAAAACTGGACATTTGCGACGGCCGGACTTTGTGGAAAATGGGATATCCGGACTGATATACTTATGTTGTCGTCGAGGGACCTATAGAACGCTAGATCTGAGCTTGCTGCGACAATGTTATCTTTAGGATTGCTCCGTAAAAGGAAATATTTTATGGTAGAATATTCCCATGGATTTATATTGTGGAAGTTTGACACGGCATGCTATCATTTTGGAGTCTTCGATGTGAGGACAAGTTATCAGTGAACTGCAACACTTCTTTCAATTCGCGATTATATAAGTCGCCACGTCAAAGTGGACATTGTTAGAATAATATAGTTTTATACAGAGGATGTTCGGAGTGTATTAAATTGTGATTCCATCCTTGAAATTTGTTTGGCCTTAAGCATCTCTGTAGACCAATCAATTTGATAAAAAAAATCTAATAAACTCGTTGTTATATAACATTCAGATTATGTGTGCACAAGGCTCATTTGTTTGTGTTTAAAGGGTATTCTGACCTTGGCGTCCATTGCGATGTATCGTAAAAGACATTAGGGGCTCTTAACCTTTAACTGTTCAAATTCAAGATATTTGTGCACAAGGCTCATTTGTTTGTGTTTAAAGGGTATTTCTGACCTTGGCATCCACGAGATGTCGTAAAAGTCCGTTCGTAACAGAAATTAGGGGCTCTTAACCTGCCACTGTTCAAAATTCAGACCATTTGTGCACAAGGCTCATTTGTTTGTGTTTAAAGGGTATTTCTGACCTTGGCATCCAAGTGATGCCGTAACAGAAATTTGGGGCTCTTAACCTGTATGTTCAAAAATTCAGACCATTTGTGCACAAGGCTCATTTGTTTGTGTTTAAAGGGTATTTCTGACCTTGGCGTCACTGAGAGTGAACACGTTCCACGGAAAATGATTTATAGGAAGGTTAGTCCTTAAGTAGGAAATATTTAGAAAGGGCGGGCCTAGATGAATGATTATGGTCAGAAACTAGACGCAGAGGACAGAGGAGAGGTACCGGTGTGAAAGAAGATATAGTACGCCGGCCGGGAGCCATAGTCCGGGCTCCATAAAACGGGAAGAAAGCGTGCAACGAAATGTCACGTAAAGAGTCAACTGAATTGAGATCCCTATTCTTTACCCCTGTAGGTGGACTATGAGTTCCGCGACAATAATTACTTGGTTCGCGCAGTTGTATATATTTTTCGTTTTACTTGATTTCGCGGGCATTGCATTGATTTCGCTTCGTCATGATTCGCCAGACTCAGATTAAAGGCCACGTACACAATTCTTTCAATACATTTAACAAATGAAGAGAGCCGCTCATTACTCTCATTTACTGAATGGGGACGTCATATTTGCGATACAGCTGGGGAGATTTTGAACTTCTGCTATTTTGTGGTTCTGACGTTGAGGACTTTGTAGACCCGGGTGGTAAAAATTTTATTCGCAATACAATGATAATGGGAAAAAATCCGGGTTATGGTCTTCGGCTATCGGAAGCTGAAACAGAATTAAATAAGACCTTTCCGTGTCAGTTTGGTGTTGTTTTTATGTCAGTACGTTGCGCCATGTGAGTCAATTCCCGGAAATTGAGGGTGAAAAAGTACTCCTAAATAATGGTAGATTATGCGCGATATAATGTGACTAGTGAGATCTAATATGTGTGTCGGTATTACTTAGATCCTTCCTGAACCAACAGTGTCATCATGCAAGGTGACATTCACTTTAAATAAGGTGGCACAATGGATATGCAGGCTATTTCAGGCGTGGAACCAAGTTTTGAACTGGGATTGCAAGGGAGGATTATTGCTGTCATAATTGATATGCGCGAAAACGTGTTTGTGGGCGCGGTAAGCATGGTTTGACATGGCACGGAACAATGTCACAATTCGAATTGTGTGTAATTTAGGTCAGTCACCGAATGTACTACACATGCACGAATTCAGCGTCGGTGACTTGTCATAAATTTGTTTATACAGGCGTCAATGGAGCTTTGTTTGTGAGGCCCACCCTTTTTAAATATTACGGCCGATTGAAACTTGAAATAAAGACAGAAAACACATTATTTTAGACTTCAAATTGAGTGAGAACCTCATTAAAAGTTTTGGCCTGTCCATGGGACCGTGAGAGGTAAAGGGTTTATGTACTGGCCACAGGTAAGGAAGTTTATGGTACTCTTAGCAATGGTATTAATATATGGCTATGCCTGTATGAAGATTGTTTTTGTGATTCCTGTCATACATAGACAAAATATTATCTTATCACAGCATATGCGAAATAATGCATTCTAATATAATACCACCCATAACACAACTAAGTTTGTTTTTAAGTGGCATTCACCCTGCAAGAGATTTATCGCAAAGCGGATTATGAGTTCCTTGACATCCCGGCCAATCATGGCATATATTTATAATAACTAACCACGTAAGAACTGAATTCGTCAGTTTCCAGGAAGGCCGATTTGTGCATCAAACTTTATAACAAGCCCACAATTTATGTTTGTAATGGAAAACAAAAGCTTAAACTCCACATGTCCTAAGATTTGAAACCCTCCATTTAACAACTCCCCTCATGTAATTATGCAAGAACTCTCACTTAATTGGAAAATCTAGATAGCGGCTCGTTCAATGTATCCACGTAAAACACCACCCCCGGGTATATGGTATATCTCACGCCTAGATAGCGAGAGGACCGTGTTAAGACATGCATTTCGTTTATTTAATTCAAATGCTCACCATTTCACAGGAATCTTTATATACTTTGTTCTCTCAAGTAGGATTGAAAGTCGAAGTGGTCAGTCCATAGGAATTAATGTTCAAGCCCGACGTGGCTTATCAGTCCTTTGGAATTAGTTTCAATCTCCACAGTTAGGTGGACTATTAATGTCCTGTCAAGGTGGACTATTTTGTCCAAATAAAATGGGGACTAAAATTCCCTAGAAATCATTGTCCAGGTCCCGGAAAACCAAAATAAATATCACAAATTAAAACATAAATATTCATAATCAGCAAAAATTAGGTATTATTTTAAATTTACACTTATAATCATGACTATAGGATATGATATTCCATAAGTCTCACGATCTTTGAGTGTACGTTACTGCCACATAATCACTCAGAGAGAAAACACTTAAAATTGATATACCGTACATTAAGAACATAAGAATGTCGCTTAAATTGGACAGTTTTTCATTTTGGTTTATATTATTTCCTTGTATATTTTCGATTTTATGAATTTATTCTTTGATTTTAGTGAAATATAAAAAACCTTTATCAAAAGTAGGGTTTGGTATGGGAAAAACACATTGTTATAGCTTCAAGAGGGTTCTTCACATTTGGGGGAAATTAGATCGAAATTAGGAAAACAGTGCATGTATTGGAAAATGTGTTACGGATGTTAAATAAGGTGGAATCAAATAAGTACGCAAGCTAAATAGTTTCAGCTATGAGAGTTAAAAATTTGAACTGCCTAATAAGGCTCTACAAGATCTTTTCTGAATGAGAATTATTTACAATGATGATCTTTATTTTTCCCGGGAAAATCCGATAAACTTGGAAAAATATAGAATTTTTACACGGAAATAGCCTGACAATATCCTGCATGAAATGCAAAATGATTTAGCTCTTCGCGCCATAAGCATGTTGGAAATTAAGGCAAGGATCGGGAGACGACCAGGAGTCTATTCTCCTTTCACACCTGGCACTTCTCCCCTCCCTTCTCTCTTTCTCTCTCTCTCTCTCTCTCTCTCTCCCTCACTCTCTCTCCTCTCTATCTATCTCTCTCTCTCCGACAAATTTAATTATCTCAAATTCCCATTCGTTGTAGAGATATACCCTGTTTTAAAAATACCTCTATTCTCATTCTTAAACAGAATCAAGTTAAGCTGGTTATTACGCAATCACGACAAGATCAGGAGAAATACAAAAATCGAACGATTCATTATGCAAAGAACATTTGCAAAGTAGACAGTTGTGTTTGAAAGTAGCAAAATGCGGTAGGACGCGAACGTATTAACATTAAAATAACGTCAACATATGGGCAGTGTGTATACTCAGAATAGAATGCAAAACGGGGCAATTGAAAAAGGGCAGAGAAAGCAATAAATTTCCAACACTGTTTAAGAAAGAATGTATTTTCAATATGGTAATTGAAAATGCGTGACTTGTTTTTTTGTAAAACAAAATGAACTGTAGTCTTCCGAAAGGCAATAAAAAAAAAATGAGTGAATCTAATATGAAAAAACTCTATTGCAAACATTGGCTCATTGCTATTTAGGTAGAATTAATTCGATGTGATTTCGTGCGCGAAAAAGCTTACGAACATTGTATAGGTATTAATCCAGTCAGTAAACCCGAAAAAAATTTAAGATACCGGCAAGAAGCGGAGAAGTCAACAATATGCAAGTAAACGATCGACGCTAAGACGACCATTTCATAGGTCAGTATATTGTGTCAGTTTACATTTTAGCTTCCAAAAATCCACGATGGACACTCCTCGAACTGTCTTTAAAACATCGTGAGGAACCAACGCCTACTAAACGAAAAAAGATTCAGAGATAATGTAGAGTAACAGATATATTAATTGCATCTAGAAAGTGTACTTAGTAGCTCTAAGGCCAGTGAGAATTCTTGTTAACTGTGCTGTCGATCACCGTAATCGTTGAAAATTACAGCGATGCGAAAATATGCAGGACTTGGGATTGTAGTTTAATCTAGTGTTGCCTTCAGAGATTTATGGAGGATATAAAATTGGAGTATCTTTGAAATTGCTTGCTGTTAGTGAAGGACAGCGGCGGGTGTTAAATTATATTATTGTAAGAACCTTTCATAAAGCTTACTTAAATAATTAAACACTTGATATCTATCCTCTACATATCTGTGGATAAATATAGGATTTATTTTAAAGTAACGCATGCCACTTTAAGGAACAATCTCACACCATGTTCAAAGACTCTGCATTCTTACCTTTCAGCGTATATAGATTTCTATTGACGGATGATCCTCAAGTGATATATATCTCTTGAATAGTGGTCAGAATCCATAATATACATATTCGTGTAAGATTCAACCCATGAACTAAGGCAGTTAGACAAGGTTTCCCAAACTTTTTGCCATAGACACAGAATACATTGTGTTAATGATAAGCACACGAGCGGACAACCCAAACTTAATTTTCATAATCGTTATCACAATATATATTACTTTTAGTTTCAAAGTTGATTAGCAAACTCCTACATAAGAGCTTGCGACTCCCCTGTTTGGAACCCCTGGCTAAGGCGGAGGTTTTACTCGTGTTTGTTATAAGGGTATATCAACAAATTAGCGTTAGCGTAACTCATTATTATTTATGGCCTTGTCCTGGAGCATAAACATGCAATAATGTCCTTACTCTATCAGAGAGACACTGTTGCACAATTTCCAAAAAGCTATGAGAATGCGCATATGGCAGTATTCCCGTTGACTTTCATTCTAAATTAATTGTGCTGCTGTTTGGACTTCAATAGGGCTAGACTATCAGAAAATGTCGGGGTCCAAATTTTTCGACTACTGTTCTCTTCCGCGGGGGAAAACTTAGTCGGAGATAAATTGAAAAATCGAAGTAACTATGGAATAATTATTGTTATATACGCAATATATCGTCATGTGAGATGGTTAAAATAAGGTATAGTTGCCTAGCTTCTGAGGGATGGTTCAAGGTCATCATGCCTAAGATTGATGTTGAAATTGTGTCAATGATTCCTGTTGCCAGACCGAAGCAGAAAAAGTATTTAAACTGTTTTGGTGAATGGCATTGTTTCAAACACAAGGACACGTCTTGGGGACCCCATAGAACCACGTAGACACTACTTTGCCTTTACTTAAAACAACCAAATCACATACTGTAAAATATTGCATATTGGATTCAATGAGACTTCACGAACAAAACACGTCCACCAGTTTCACAAAAATCGGAGGCATTGGGTTAAATTTTGACCGCGGTGACCTGAACCATGATAGTGGTATATCACTTTTAATTAAGGAGGAACACTGTGGGGTTGGAAACTGACAAAAGACTTGTGTATGGGCCTTATAAAGAGACAGGTATGTTATGTACATTAAAACACAATTTACCTCGATTTAAATTATCCCTGTACTATATAAATTTCCCTTGAGGAAAGGGCAAGCGGTCACAAATTTGGACCCGTCTTTTTCTGACAGTCTATTGTGAAATAGTGCCACATCATGAAAATGAATAAAAAACAGAAAGAAATTTAATTTTCTAGCATAAAAATCTTCCACTGCTTACTGGAGCTATTCTTGACATATACCACATAGTCCTACAGCTAACAAGAGTGTTTCATTCAAAGGAAAGGTTACACCATCAATTATATCAAAGTCAGTGCATCGTGCGAGGGCGACATGCGACTCTTGCGTGGAATAATGATTGTCAATGGAGAGAGGAAAGATGAGCAATGATATCGCACTTGTCTCAATCCTAGGAAAACGGACATTTATAGTGTCCTCAATTTTAATTACTATCCTATATGATTAAATTAATGCAAAAAAAATATTGCGATGTAAAATGACACAAACCCCAGAACGGAGTTATAGTGAAAACAGGCCCCAGCCACATCTAAACTCTTGGGTGACATAGGCCTTACTAGGTATTACAGAGGCGAACATAAGAGGGGGGGATGCACTAAAATAAATGTCCTGAGGCATATTATAATTTGGGTTCTAGCCATGAAGCAAGTGATAATAACAAAATGTGGTGTCCTTGTGACGGGGCATGAAGGAACATTTTCATTGATATGAAACACACAATGTACCGAGATGTACATGTAAATTAGTGGGCTTAATGTATTCGGCGTAGGCGCGGGCGCAGGAGAAAGGCGCAGGGGCGGGCATACAAAAGCGGAATTCTCAAGTTAATATTGTATAAGTCCAATGGCTCCCTTAAGCCATTTTACTGAATTATACATGAATACATCGTTTGATGATGACTTAAAGGAAGAGAATAGTTCATAATATATGTTGATTTAGATAGGAAAAGGTGGTAGAGCTACACACTCCTATTTTATTCACAACGTGTTGTCAAATCCATCACGAACAACTATGAGTCAATTCATATTTGGAGAGAACGATCCAAATGTTCTAAGATATACATGGCGCTCAACAAAATCTCCATTCGTGCCGTCTTGATTATTTCTGTGTTCTTCCAATCTCGCGCTCAAATGATAATTTGAAATCAGTTGTGGATTAAAGCGACCACCCTAGTGTCATAAAGGCCCACAGACGACTCGTTTCACTGTTATCCACGTAAACACAACCCCGTGCGTCTAGGGGGTAATATCTTCACGCATAGATAGCCGAGAGGAAACAGTTGTTCGAGTTACCATGTATTCTCTTCTTTATTTAATTCAATGCTCGCCAGTTTCACCGAGTCTTTATATAAGTAGGAATAAATCGAAGTGGTTTTTCCAAGTCCATAGGAATATGTTCAAGTCCGGACGTGGATTATCCAGTCGTAGGAATTAATTTCCCTCTCCAAAGGTTAGGGGACCATTAATGTCTGTCAAGAGGGACTATTTTGTCCAAATCCAATGGCTTAACATTCAATAGAAATCATAATCTGCAAAAATAAGGTTTAATATTTTTAAAATGTAAATTAACAAGTTGAAGGTAGGATATGTCAAAGTCTCACGACCTTTGAGTGTACGTTACTGCACATAATCAATCAGAGAAAACATTTAAATTGATTATACCGTACATCAAGAACATAAGAAAAGTGAGCTTATTTGACAGATATTTCATATTGGTATTTTTTCTTGTATATTCTATTTATGCGATTTAATTATTATTGAGTTATTTGAAATATAAAAAACAACCTATCGAAAGTAGTGTTTGTTTGGGAAAACATATTTTTAGCATCAAGAGGGTTTCTTCACCATTTTGGGGAATTAGACGAAATTATTGAAGCATGCAATGTGTTGGGAAATGTGTAAGGATGTAAATTACGGTGGAAGCAAATAAGTACACGTTTAAATAGTTTTCAGCTTTGGACGAGTAAAATTGTGAACCTACTAAGAAGACGCTACAATATATTTTCTGAATGAGAATTCTTAAATGATGATTTGGCAGTTTTTTAATGAAATATAAACGTGAGAAATAATAATTTACCCGAATAGCCTACAAATACCTGCATTAAAACCAATGCAAATGTTTTTGTCTCTTAACACCATAAGCATGCTTTGAAATAAGGCCAGATAGGGAGAGACAGGGGCTATATCTCCTTTCACAGCGGCACTCTCTCTCCCCTCCCTCTCTCTCTACTCTCTCTCTCTCTCACTCACTCCTCTCTCTCACTCTGTTTCTCTGCCTCTATCTCTTCGCATTAATTATCTCAAATTCCAATTCGTTGTGAGAGAAAACTTCTTACAAAAATTTAATTTATTTCTTCTTAAACAGAATCATGATTTAAGCTGATCTGTAACCTATTTTCCCTTTCTATTACGCAATTACGACAAGATTGGACAGGACTGCAAAAAACTCGAACGATTCGATTAATGCAAAGAAATTTGCAAAAGTAGGACGGGCGTGTTTGATGTAGCAAAATGCTGTATGACGCGAAAGTATAAACTTAAAATAACGTCCCAATACGCGTGCGGACTAACCAGATCTTAAATGCAAATGAAAAAGGGGCAAGAGCAATGAAATTACACAGCTTTCTAAGAATTGCATTTTCATATGTAATGAAAATGGCGTAACCTTGGATTTTTTTTTTTTTTGAAAAACTATAAAAAACGTGATGCCACCCCCAAAAAATAGTGCATCTAATCTGAACTCATTGCACATAGTATGATGCTAGGTCGAATTTTCGACGTGTTCGTGACGCGAAAAAAGCTACGCAAATGTATAAGTATATCCCGTCAGTAAACCGAAGTAATTTAAGTGGACCAGCAAGGAGCAGGAGATGACGGGTCAACACTTCAAGTAAACTAACTCGACGCTAAGCCGACCACTTGTCCATAGCTCAATTAATTGTCAGGTTGTATTTAGTTTCCAAACATCCACCATTGACCACTCCGTGCCACTGTCTATAAACATCGAGGGAACCAACTTACTAAACGAAAAAGATTAAGAGATAAATGTAGAGTAAATGATGTAGCGAAAATATGCAGGACTTGGGATTGTAGTTTAATCTAGTGTTGTCCTTCAGAGATTTATGGAGGATATAAAATTGGAGTATCTGTTTGAAATGGCTTGCTGTTAAGTAAGGACAGATCGGCGGGTGTGTAAAATATCATTTATGTTAGAAACTCTTCATACATGACTAATCTCTTGCTGACGACATTAAAAGGACGAGAATATTTTTCATAATTATATATTGATTTAGACAGGAAAGGTGGTAGAGCTTCACTACGTATTTTAATTCAACAATGTTTATCAAATCCATCACGAACACTTATTGATTCAATTCATATTTGGAGATAACGTAATCCAATGTTCATAGATATACATGGCGCTCAACAAATCCTCCAATTCAGTGCCGTCTTGATTATTTTCTTGTGTCTCGGGATACTCGTAATAATAATCCAGATCTCTCCCCTCAAATTGATAATTGTGAAATCAGTTGTGGATTTAAAGCAACCACTCTTTTGTCACTAAAGGCAAAAAATACCGAGGCAAGAGTTAAGCGTTTTTGGAAGTTCAACACTTCACTTTTACACGACCCTGATTATGTATCCAAGGTGAAGCGATATATTCATTTTTGAAATAGCGCTTTATCACGCATTCATTATTATTATTATTATTCAGGATACTCGTAATAATAATCCAGATCTTAATGCAGGTTTATTTTGGAATTTCTTCAAATGTCAACCTTCTTCCTCCAATTGCAACAGCAATCGTGTGAACGATGAATTACTCGTAATTAAGTTTTTCTGTTTTGAAAACGATTCCCAATAACAAACCCTTCCTGCACATGCGCTTACGCATGCTCCTGCGATAGCGCCGAATACATTAAACCATTATAAACAAAATGTCCAAACTTGTGAGGAGTTTGTAAATTTTTCAAGCTCTGAGCATCATGGACAACCCTTTTCAAATCCACTGAAAGCATACATTGACCGCATGTTTCAAAACAGTACATATAGCAATACTCAGCCGCCAGCTTGATCCATGGGCGTGCGGAACGCTTTACTTTGCCCATTGAAGACTGATCGGACTCCGTTTTGTACGTTTTTGGTATTTAAGTACGTTTCTGTTTGCTGCGGACAGCCGCATGCAACTGAATTTTATGGTGTTTCACAATTTACAAACACAACTGCATTTGGCCACAGACACCACAGATAACTGAAGAGAAAACCTGAGAAAGCATACTTGCCGAAAACCTCCTCTTTTGTTTGTTTTCAAAACTTCTTTGAAAGCAATACCTTATGTCCAAACCGGCTTGTCATATATGACACCTAGTTGGGCGTGTTTTGTGGGTGTAAATATGATTACATATTACAACCGTTGGCCATCTATGATCAAGTGACGTGGGTGTAGTAGGTTGTTTTTGTATGATAACGCATGTAGACTCTTTCGGATCGAAAAATTAGAGCGTGTCGGAGTAATCGGTTACGGGAAACTTAATATAGCCATTGCGCCGATTTGTTGTTATAATTGTAACTACGGTGATGCCATTTGTACCGCCATCACGGGTTCTACGTTATTGGTGATTCATTTGGTGCCAATATATCGTGGAAACGTGATCGAAGATATGCCCTATGTTAAAATGATCCTGCTCTAGTTTAAGCTTAATATGACTTCAATAAAATCAGCACGATTTCATGCCGCGATACTCAAGACTGAAGACGCTATACAGCTGGAGGCTTTTTCACACCTTCTAGTTATGAGGTTTTATCATTCCTGATGATTATCATACTCAGATTATGGATATGTTTTATAACCATCGTAAGGTTTTTTGTTTGAATTACCATAATGGAGAATGCACAGAAAAACACAGGTAAAGCACTGCTTATAATCGAGTGGTAAGGGTTAATTTATTAATGGTGCCAGAATAGAAGGGCTTCGATAGTCTTATTTACTATAGGCCCTTACAGCAAGTTCCACTCGTCCTCGATCCCATGCCCTATTCCTTACAGTGTCACATCAGGAACTCAAAAACACTAGCCGTTGCATTCTCTCCGATATCCTTCTGGGCTCAAACCATTTCATATCAATATCGTTTACAGCCAAACTCACTGTGCATTAAGCATCGTGTCTACTGAACGTTGAAAGCACCTTAGACAAGAACTGTGCCTCTGGGCACGAATAATGCATCGCAGTTGCTGACTTTTTTTGCTGACGTTTATACTCCGATTTTTCCCTTGGGGAGAATTCCGATGGAAAAATGAAAACTGTCATTGTCCAGATTAAACAAATCACACAGTTGTTTTACTAGAAAATTCCCTCCTTTTGATTCAGTGAAGTTACTTAAGTGAATGTCCAACGCTATTTCTTATTTACACTTACTCTGATTTCGGTGGCTTCCTGTTCATCCATCGCTGTTCATTTACAGGGATCGAGTGATGTGCGTGCTGGGACGATCTCTATTAATTGTCCAAAGAAAACATGTTTTTATAACGTCTTATTCAGACAGCATGCCTTATAGGATTCCTCGTAAAAATAAGTCAATCTCTTACGAAAAAAATTGTGAAATAAATCGAAAATCAGAAGTAGTTTACATAAAGGAGATAAAAGTAAAGAAATGTGTTACTTAAGTGAGTTCAGAGTAGGACACTTGACTTGTTTGATCACTTGATAACACTTGATCTAACGTTATTTGTCGAAAAGCAAAAACCTAGTATGAGAGTAGAATTGCTTTTAACCTAGTCTTAACCTTAAGCTTCCCCCAATGTCCTTTGAAGTACATTCACCCAATCCCTTAAGCTACCAATACAATTGAAAAAAAGTCTGAACTGGCACACACATCACTCTTAATCAAAGTACAATCCAAGAGTTGCGTACAACACGACCGTTTTCTAAAAATATAACATTTTCTTCCTTATTTTTTCCCCAAAAAACGTCTGAAAATAACACACACCATGCAAGGATTGCAGATGTCCTTTTATACGTATGTAAAGTTCTCCTCGCAAACCGGCTTTAATTTTAAGAAAAAAAGCAGAACGTTAAAACGACCTCGCATTATTCGGAAGTCCTTGTTACTCTACCTCGAAATCGTTAGCTTTAAACAATGGGCTTTTAGGCAGAAAAAATAACTTAAACGTTTGACAAGCTAACCTGCTTGGTGCGGTATAAGTAGGCGTAAAGCACTTATCACCATGCCGAAACGTGATGGCAAATGCTAGCCGTTACTTTCAGCGGTGTTTATTTGCAGGTAACCCGAGCGAAAATGTTAATGGCGTAATTTTCAATACCATGCGGGCTAAATTTTGCCACACGTGTTCATACATAGCATTGTTATTGTGTTACTTAACGTCAAGATAGACTGTTAACCAACTTGTAGGGTTTCAATCGACAATTCCTGTCAGATAAATAATATGTGGTAGATATAGTTGTTCCATTCAGCATGTTCAACTCAAGCATCGTGATTATGAAATACTTCTGTTTTGGCGTGGTGAAACTGCCGGGAAGTTATAGTCCGAAAAAGAAAAGCAACGTTTTTATGTGAATTACCAAATTAAGATGAATAACTATAGGTAATGCAAGTAGTTTTACTACTATACTGTATGTTACAAAAGTAAGAACAAAAGAAGTGCGGAATACAGCCATCGTTTCTACAAGGACGTATTGGTATTGATCGTTTCTACAATGACGCATAGGTATACATCATTTCTACAAGGACATAGGGTATGTTGCATACTACATTGCAGTATTGAATTTAAAGGAATATTTCTTGATCCACCCGACTTGCATCCAAAATTTTGAGATTTTATATCATTTGAACCGTTGGCGTAAGTGTAGCACGTTTGCATAATCTTACGTGCAAATCAGATCTACCTTGGAAAGAATTTTATGGCCGTATATGGATAGAAATTACAACACACCAATGGGGTACCGTGTATATGAACATTTGCTCATAACATCAAAACACACCATCAGAATCAAATTAGATTTTAGAAATACCATTTATTGAGAATATCTAATGAATCGTAAATAAAAATGAAGGTGCTAGGATCACGAAATGCACCATTAAGCATAAGGACCTAGTAGTCAAGGGATGAGGGTCTTGGTAAAAGCTTCAATAGGTGTAGGACGGAGCCACCTGACGCCTAATTGCATTTATGAGGCTGTGAGACTTGGAAGCATGGCATATACTGAGTGTCACAAAATATTTGCCCTAAAAGCGCCCCCAATTTTAGGTTTTTATATATATTTAAAAAGTATTGTTTATTAGCTTTTCCAAACAGCAAACCCCATTGAACTCGGCTCCCAAATGACTGAGTTGTTCTAATTGAATGAAATCTTGTTTGTTTTTTTACTTGTAACACGGACAATGCACTATTTCGTTTTGTATTTTTATTAGCTTTTCAAAACAGCAAACCCCCTTTGTATTCGGGTCCCAAATGACTGAGTTGTTCCTAATTGAATGAAATCTGTGGGTTTTTTTTAACTTGGAAGACTAACACGGACAGACTTGACTCAGGCTTAAGACACGGACTCACCTGAATATAATTAAAGAATGTGGTCTATAGGTGTGTGTATAGTTTCGTGTCAAAGTGGGCACTCACTATAATTTGAAGAAATCCCTTTACAGGTTCCACAACAGGAACCTCTTTAGCTCCAAGTTCCATTATTCATAAATAGATTAACAGACAAGAACATTTTGTCTGTAAGTAACGAAGCATCCATGTGTAATGATTTTGAATATAACGGTTTCTTCTAGATCGGCCTCATGCATTAATGTCTGAACTATTGGGAAATAGATATCACTTCCTATGAATAATTCAAATGGTAGCAATTGGGCGCCTCAAAGATTAGACACGATCAACATGTTCAGAGTAAGGTAGATAGAAATATAGTATTATTGGTTTGGAATATCGGTTACTATGTTTAGGTACTAATAATACAATTGAGGATATAACAATTTCTCACGTGTTGTTACCCGAGGCGTATGCGAAATGAAGTACTTATCTAAAAATGTCTTTGTGGATATGATGAATGGTCTCTGCTCTTGAAATCGGATTTGCTTCACGTTTTAAGCTCTATTAATGTCTTCTTCGTAGCCACCAGTTTTTTGTTTCAGCCCACAACTTCTTTGCAATAATATTGGTGGAATTTAAACGAAAGGTGTCACATATCAAACTGGATATAGGTATCAGAATTCAAAATTCCAAACATTTCTAAATTCTCGTTAAGAGTCGTCAGCTTATATTGTTTTTCCATGATCCTTGAAATTAGCTGAAATGTTTCAACTTAGGGTTTTGCAGCTCTTGATATAGAATTGCAAATTTAGAAGAAATTTACTGAAAAGTTGTATTGTAATTCCTGTGCAGTGATTTCTATTTATATCCCTTACATCCTTAGAGGAAAATGACTATCAAACCCGCAAACCTGATGATCCCCGCAAAAAAGGGCGGTAACGTTATTTGAGTCTAGTTAGATCTAGGGGCCATTTCCCCTAACACCAGGGCAGGGCTCCATGATTTGTAAAAGTGGCAAAAATGTAATTTAGCGGCGTAAGGGATATACAACAAAGTTTAAATTGCATCATAGACATCCGTCTGGACATTTTTCCTAATCACTTGTGGTAAATGAACGCCGTTTACATGCGCGTACCCAAATAAAAATGTGAGCATAGAAGATCATATTAAGTAAGACAAATGTTGTATCTGAAGTCACGACATTTTTACATGTAAATTCTATGCCCACAGATATATTTAATGAATTTAGTTTTCTTCTGTGTGAAATTTAAACCTTTAGTATATGAATGGCTTGGCGCTCACCCATTAATTTTTTCACGGCTTGGCAAGAAATCGCTATGCCTTTAAAACTTAATACGCAATACGCAATAAAGCAGAATGACTCTTATTAGACACATGAATGCTCAGGCAATTTTAATCACGATTCACTTCTTACATGTCGGTACTCTATTATATTTGTATCATGAATGTATGAATAAAAGCACAGGATGGGAAACGTGTGCAAATCCAAAGACATGTTCATATGAATGCACGGAACACAGAACTTAGACGCCGTGACTGTTTAATGGCCATGGTGTTTACTACCAAGCGTGAAGCCAGCGAACAAGCAGCGTGTGTCAATTAAAATGCAGGATTGGAAACAAAATATCAAAAATATAAACCACTCTGTTCATCTTTTAACGCTCATTTAAAGGTACTTTGCCTACTCTTCACTATGTATTTACAGACATCTCAATTTTGGCATCTTGGCAGTTGTCCCGAATCCAGTGCATTGAAGAAGGGTTATAAATATACGAGTAAGACCACTTTATAAATGCATTATATTAAATAAATTACATTGCATTCTAAAATACTACATTTGTGTTCAGATGTATCCCTCATTTGTGTTGGGACTAAGATTGCTGATTACTGAATGTTCCCTTTTTTAATAGCCCTCCAATTGACATTTGACAATGTGACGTACAACCGCCGGGCAATGAACAAAAGCCTGCCCGGCAATATGCGTGAGCACCTGTAGGGCTTGTGCTTTAAAATTCGTGCTCAACCAGGCGTGATAAGGCTATTGAATGCTGTAACTGTATGGGCATACTATGGCACGCTCCACGTATCAAATCATGGCGAGTTTCATGCGCCGTATATCGAGTTTACCCCGCTATATGTCGAGTTTACAGCGCTGCTATCCAGTTTTTAACTCTATTGCCGATTTCATAAATCATGTCCAGAATAAATCATGTCCAGAATAAATCATGCCGAGTTTTAAACAACTGGACATGATTTTTTTCTCAACATGAGCAAACTCGACATGATTTTTTTCTCAACATGAGCAAACTCGACATGATTTTTTTCTCAACATGAGCAAACTCGACATGATTTTTTTTTACACATACACCAAAAATCATGTCGAGTTTTCCCTCATTTGAGAAAAAAATCATGTCGAGATTTTGAAACTGGACATGATTTATGTCAAACTCACCATATAGAGAGCAAAACTCGATGTATAGAGGGCAAACTGGACAGATAGCGCTGTAAACTCGACATATAACGCTGTACACTCGACATGGCGAGGAAAACTCGATACACAGCGCGTGAAACTCGACATGCGCGGGAAAACTCGCCATAATTTGATACGTGGAGCGTAAACTGGACATGATTTATGTCAAACTCACCATATAGAGAGCAAAACTCGATGTATAGAGGGCAAACTGGACAGATAGCGCTGTAAACTCGACATATAAGGCTGCACACTCAACATATTGCGAGGAAAACTCGATACACAGCGCGTGAAACTCGACATGCGCGGGAAAACTCGCCATCATTTGATACGTGGAGCGTAAAAACTGGACATGATTTATGTCAAACTCACCATATAGAGAGCAAAACTCGATGTATAGAGGGCAAACTGGACAGATAGCGCTGTAAACTCGACATATAACGCTGTACACTCGACATGGCGAGGAAAACTCGATACACAGCGCGTGAAACTCGACATGCGCGGGAAAACTCGCCATGATTGATACGTGGAGCGTGCCATAGCATACTCTTCGCACCTCTAACATATCAGTAGAACCAGGTGCTAACTTGTGTTTGTAAACATTGATGTCACCTCATCTATTAAATGTTTTACGAAATAAGACGCAATGTGATATTTTGGATTATTCCGTTTATTTTTGTTTTTGTTTTTTTTTTGTTTTTTTTTTTTTTGTTCTTTTGTTTTTGTTTTTGTTTTTTTTTTGTTTTTTTTTGGTTTTTTTTGCTTGTTTGAAACAGCCCTCTCGATTAAATGTTTTACGGAATAAGCGCAGTTGTGATATTGAGTCCAATCAAATTTTAGATCAAAAATTTCAAATCAAAATGCATTGAAATAATACATCTAATAGATAAACATTTTATCTAAATTCAGATTTGGTCCTCAATTTAAATCTAGAAATTTTATGATGATGGCCCTTTAGCTTAAAAGTCCTCAACTCTGCATCTCCCCAATCGCGTGTTGCACGCTCCGTGCACAGACCTAATATGATTACATTTGACCACGATTGCATAGGTAACATACAAACTATTCAAAACTCCATAAAATCCATAAAGTGCATGCTGCTGAATAGAGTAGTATTGCTATCGAAGCGAAAAATAACTCCTCGAAACTGTCATACTTTATTGGCTAATATTTCCTTCAATTCTGCTAAAGGAAGTGTATGAGACCCTTAGAAGGTTACATGTTCCAGGGTCGTTCAGTAACTTCCGACCAAGTACAAAATATTTTCATTCATGAAAAGATGTGATGATAAACTCTATCAAAATTATAGCCATTGTCTTTCAGAGATTATATTGATCAAAGTTTCTGACTATTCACTTACTCAGTTGTATTAGCATTACGCCAATGTAATTTGGGCAGAAATTTGAGTTATTGCCAAAGCGCGTATACAAATTCAAAGAGAATGTGAGGCGAAGAAGATGTAAATAGTACAAACATGTCCAATTGCAAGTGTCTGATAATCTGAAAATGTCTCGACATCTGGAACATCAAACTACTGAAAGAAGTAAGAAATGAGCAGCCATATATAATGTAGGTTGACTAAAAGTACAGCTATCTTCAAATGTATAAAAACAACCTGTAACTGGTATATGGTTAGAGTAAATAACATGCAAATAATAATATGGAGAAATTAATTCCTTTATCTACGAGGTTGAGGCTGAAACTTTGAGAAAAAATTAGAGCAATTTTCATGGAACTGTCACAAAACCTCCGAAGTAGACAGGAAACGCTAATAATTGCATATTGTGTGATACGACGCAAATAAACTGTTAGCCTATATTTCAACACTGTTAGCCCATATTCACGATGTCAGATAAATCGCTCTGTGAAAGGCGATTTTGACAATCAGCGCGATACGACAGACGTGCAAATGAATGAGTTCGTGTAAATGAATGAGTTTTAGCACATGCGACGTTTTACAAAAAGGACAATTTGATATAAAGCTCACACTACAATATTAATAAATATCTCACTATTTAAGCAACATCCAGAGCCAGTATTTGGTAATTTTAAAAAAGTCTACCTGCCATATTAAAAACTGCTTGCCTTCTTAGTGCTACATTGTTTAGCTCTACTCATGAGGTAACTAAAACAAAATGTATTTAAATGTATGATAACAGTGGAATAGACACAAAAGATTGGAAAATTCCATTAGAAATTTGTAATAATGATCTAAACCAAGGCTATTAAGTGCCTTTAAACCATTGTATGCTAATACCGGTTCATAACAAAAGGATTTGTATTATCTAGACAGTAAAGTGTTATAGACAAATGCACATTTAGACATTCAACCACAGTGGTTCACCATGCATTAAGAAAGATGCCCACCTTCGTCCGCATATTTTACCTTGCGAGGGTGGCTTTAACACTTAAGTGGTAGAGGGGTCCACATGGACCCTAAAATGCAAATGATGTTGAGGCCGTTGTTTTTGCTAATTGTCAAGCTTGTTATCCCGCATCTTTTGACATGTGTGCGAAGAAAATCGCGTCGCGCGTTGCGGATATATCGCGTTAGTGTCCATATGGACCCCCCCCCATTTACCACCAATGGGCATACACAAAACAAAAATTATTTTCCACATAAAGACGACCTTTGACCTTTGGTGGCTACTCATGTATATGGACTTATGTTACTATCACAAACAAATACTAATTAAATTTGATTAACGTTTCATTAACCAATAATATAAAGTCTATTGTGTAATTGATCCGTAATCTATTTCCTTGTATATACAAATGAATGGTAATAATAATAAAGAATAATGAAACTTAATTCTTATAATGCGCGACAAATCCACCGAAGTGCTCAGGGCGCCGCTGTGGAGCGCCTTAGGCTGCTACAACACAACGAGTAAATCAAGAACGACAAGGAAGGCTTTATTTAGATGCAGGAGGAAACCGATGTTCTCGGAGAAAACCCGCGAGGACGGGTATGGATCGGCAACCAAATTCATATACGACACAGGCTCCGCAGGGGATTGAACCCGGGACGCATTGGTGAAGGTGAGTGAATGAATATATGGTAAATATATTGCTCGGAAAAACAGCATAGTAAAAAATAGTAAAAATTATCTAACACACCTGTTTTTGCTAAACATAGGTAATTTAATCCATTCTTAACATTAAACAACTACTAGTTAAAATTTTAGGTGTATAATGTTGGAGAAAATTCAAAAACAAAATGGCCTATTTTTGGTGAAAATTGGCTCTCATGAAAATCAATATTTCGCCCCTAATTTCAAGGTCGAATAATATTTCTCAATTTTTCTTTGTTTGTTGTTAATGTTTTAGAGTAGTCTTGACATGTGATAAGTTTTATTGAAATATTCCTATGGGAAATGCGTCTATTAGGTTAGGGTCCATATGGACCCCCCCCCCCCTTGGCCACCAACGGGCATGCGGAAGACCTTGACCATTTAAGTGTTTTAACTTAAAAGTATTGTTCAAAATACGCGGATGTGTCGGAGCAGAGTTGTTTATTCACGATGACCCATTGTACACCATGGCTAAATCCATTTCAGCAACGACACCATAAACAAGACCAACGTTTAAAAAGACATATCTCGCTTTCATATAAAAATATTTTCACACTGTGGCTATACCTCATTACTTCAACATTATTTTATCACGTTCACAAACATCTAAAACATGTGCGTCAACTTACACTTGAGCTCTATATCCTGCCTCCCACCTAGAGTGCATCACACCAAACGTTAATAGTAATAGTATTTCCCACTTGACGGACATGTTTGTTAATAAATACATCATAGATCAACTCATCTATATTTACTCTCAGAGTATTTTGAGTTGACATATACAACAGGCGCCTCACTCTTATTTAGAATAGCGATATTCGATACATGCGCTATGATATCAAGGATTCTTCAAAGTGTTTTCACGAACTGTCCCCATCCAGACTGATCCAGCGAATACACCCTCACATAAAACAATTGAATCACATACATAACTACATTCTATTCACTTTAAGGAATGCCCATTCTATGGCTTGAATTTCAAATTTAGATATGTTATCATGGTTTACCTGCTCCTAGCATTTCCGAATTCAGCTCAGTTTGCAGGGTTGTGACAATTAGGGACCCTGGGTCACTAGTGACCATGATGAATTCATCAGACTTGTACGGAATAAACTGCATAATTCTGCAGTATATTCCGTAGAAGTCTGATGAATTCATCAGGGTCACTAGTGACCCAGGGTCGCTAATTGTCACAACCCCAGTTTGCATCATTAACTTTATCTCATCTAAATGATCAGTTTCTACTATTGTAAAGTCGCTTCTTAATTTTCTCCTTTTATACACTTCGTAAATAACCAGTGAAAGTAGCCATTGTCCCTTTATATTATAGTCCGCTAGGTCAGGCAATATGTATAAATGAATACACATGTTTAATAGAGTGTGATAAATGGTATAAAAACGAAAGTGGTCTATCGGAGGGTCTCCGATTCACAACGTAACTGGTCCAGGTTCGAGTCCCTATTAGTGACTAGTGATATAAATTTTGTGTTGCCAAGGTTTGTAGTGTTATCATGGTTATGGAATTTGCGGAATAATTATTCAAATTAATTCACATAATTATCAAAAGTAAAATTATCAGATGTTGTCAACTTAAGTGTTGGTGGGCGCAGAATAGAACATGTCTGTGGGGATATTGATAACAATAAGAGATTTGTCACTGAAGCAATTTCCATCATTGTACATGTTGGTATAAATCTTGAACATGAACTCTATAGTACATCATCACTGGAAAATTCAAGAACTGCTTCATCTCTGAAATCCCGAATTTCTGCGTCATGTGAGGTAGCCATTTCATCTTTAGTGCAAAGGTCCGACAAGCCTCACTTATCAATCAAGTTGGCTTCGTTAAAGACACTATCAGTGATTTTGCTAAATCAGGCAAATCGAAAAAATCATCAAAATCAGATTTTTGCATGTATGCCACAACGTACGGTACCCTAACATACCCTGCAAATGATAAGACCAGAAGCAACCTAATAAGGACAGAATCGGAGAATTTAGTCCCTACTTGTCCGAACGGACACTTACTACAACACGTATTGAATGGAGAATCGTAGCTTGGAACAACTGCCGTTTTCTTCCTTTGCTGTCCATTCTACAGCTGGAAAAGGTAACTAGAGATTCTACCACTTATCCTTCACTTTGAAGCTATTCTGCAATTTCAAATATTTTTCAAATTCCCTGATAGTGGTCTTAACAGTGCTATTCCATGATCTATGTGATCGAATACCTGGACTTTTACTAACAATGCTGCAGTCCAGAGATTTGTCTAGGGATGGAACTGCATCCAAACAACCGGGACTTAGTTTTCTTGCCAGAAATATGCAAGACTTTCTGCGTAGTGCACATCCGTCCTTTTTCTCAACAGGACGCAAAAACCATCTTATCATCATCGAAAATCGCTTCCAGACTGTTCCAACTTGGTTGAATTATCTTATGTCATATATGGAAAACCAGGAACATGGAGAGTTTTTTGCTAGATATTACTGTGATAACTCTTTGAAAAACTGTTTTTGGTTTGACATATTCAAACTTGATGACCATGTACTTGAATGTGTGTTCTCTGTTTTTAAAGCTCACAATATTGCTGATGAGAATGTTTACTTCTAGTGACTCCTTATTATTTGTGTTCTGACTTACTCGCTACTTCTAGTTGTGCTAGCAGAACCGTTAGTGCAAGTCCTGCTTGGCCATGATTGATGGGCCTACTGTAACAGCACACTAAAATTCTGTTGATTTACTGTAGGCCTATCACTGCAATGAAGATTATAATATGTCTAAGTCTTTATTAAGTGATAGTGTTACAGTTGTTCCATGCATTCATGCTTCCAGTAATCAAATTGAAACTTCCAAATATTACTATCATGATGAATATTATTAGGTGTCTTCTTTCAAACCAGGAAGATAATTGTGAATTAATGAATGTTAATTTTGCATGGCAATGGGAGTCATAATGCTTTGATCTGTGATTGTTCTGTAAAATGCTTAACTGGTAATAGACTGTTAACTGCAAGTGACACAAATACCAATGTAATGTTAACAAATTCATTAATTCATCTCATTCATTCAATCATAACATTCGCTACTTCATCTCAACCTACCTCAACAGTGTCAATTTCAAAATAGTTTTTTTTTCTGTAAATAATATACAAAATGTTTCTGGTTATAATAATTGTAATAATGTGATGTCTGTAAAAGGAGATCAAATCACACCATCTTATTATTCTTGTAATAATTGTTCTCATTGATTTTCATGTTGATTGTGTAGAATTTCCAAACAAATTTTGGGTGTTGTATTTATGCTTCTTTAATTAATGTTTTCCATGAATTGTGGCCATTTGCTGACTTGCCCATGAGATTATAAGTTTAATGGTACCACGTCTACTGAGAGTGATGCTCTTAATCATAACCTTTCAATCAAGAATTCATTTCCATTAGTGATGGTCATGGTGAGTATTTTTCTCATGTTTCTAATGACACTAGTTCTTCTTCTATTGACACTGAATTCGTCTTCGATAAGAAGAATTGACACTAGTGATATCTCAACGGTATTGTACTGAATCTATTTCTTATTTCTTCCTGTGATTCTCGTCAAGCCATAGACACCAATAGTGGCAATAGTAAAACCAACCTGTCCGTTGTATCCTTCAATGCTCGCCCATTAAAAATAAGCTTGTTGAGTTTCATGCTCGCGTGTATCTAGAAAATCCTGATATTATTGCCATAGCTGAATCTTGGCTTGATATTCTTTCAATGCTGGTGAATTTTTCATCTGAATACTATGTTTTTCGCAATGATAGAAATACACATTGCGGTGGCTAATTTAATCCTGTTTTGGCCGTCTGGAGTTTTTATCTAATGATCTTGAAAATGTATGGGCTGAGTTTAATACAACTCGGGGTAAATGCTTGTTTGGTGTTTATTATAGCCACCTTCACAGAACAAAAATAGTTTGGAATTTTTGGATGATAATCTTATTAAAAATACAAGCTCTCTAATCTTATGAATTTTTTGTTCTCTTGTTATGATTTTTTAACCTTCACATTGATTGGGTTAATGAAAATGCATGTTACAAAAGGTGCTCTCGCCAGGTCTGCTTGATACCATGTTTCAAATGGTTCACTCAGGTTTTTTTGAAAGAGCCTACTATGGACCTCTTATGGTATTTTTTGACCACGTCCTTGATTGGTGTTGTTTCTGATCCTTCTTTTTTGTCACTTCTTGTAATGTCAACTTATAATCCTGCATGGTTGTTCATTCAGCTGTTTCACTCCTTTTGAATACAATCATATTAAGTGTAGCCCATCACTAAGTCTGTGTACTGTTTGAATAGGGGCAGACTTTGACAAAATGACGTAAAAAAAAACAATCTCCTCTTCTTGTTAATGTTTTTGGGCAGCTATGTTTTTATAATGATGTGTTGATTCGGTTTGGGATAATGTTTAGCATGTTATTAAGGACATTATTGATCACTCTGTACCTTATGAACATGTTTCCAAAAGTTCATGTCTTGCCATGGATGAATAATGATATCATAAACTCGTACTAAAAGAATTTACTTTATAAGAGTCTCGAACAAGTAATTCTGATGTTGAATGGCAACAATTTAAAGACGTAGTAATAAGGTTACGCAATTAATTAGGAAGAGTCCATGGCTATACTTTATGATCTTTCTTGCAAATGCTAAGTGTAATCCTAAGAAGTTTTGGTCTTTTATGTCGCAGTCTAAAGGAATGCTCTGAAAACACCGGTTCTTTTACCATTACATGCAACCACTAACTATTATCTGCTGCTGACATTGCTGGGCTGCTTTAACAAGCAGTTTCTAGTAAAAATTTGACTGGGATGTACAATCCTCTGATCTTAAGAACTTCTTACCTGACACAGCTACGTCGCATGGTGCACCTCCTCTTTGTTTTGATCTGTTTACAGTGTAATGAAGTTCTTAGAAATCTGAAAAAATCTGATGCTTCCAAATCTCCCGGACCTGTTGAAATTCTTGCTTCCAATTTTCTTGAAATCATGTTGTAATTAGCTTGCTCCTGTATTGTGTGATTTGTTTAATTTCTTTATTCAGAAACGTGTAGTTCCAAAGGCTTGTAAGAATCTATGTTTGTTCCTGTTTATAAGGTGGTGTAAGCGAAGATGATGTAGGTATTTACCGTCCTGTCCACTGACTAGTATTTTTGTGCAAGGTTATGGAGAATTAAATTTCTGTTTCGTATTTATGAAATATGTCAATGAACTAAATTTGTCAGATAACCATTTTGGGCTTTCGCACTGGGAGAAATTGCGAGCAAATGTTGGTTAAGGTCTTTCATCTTCTTTGCAAATCTCTTGATGATCGTAATGTAATCTGTGATGGTATTTTCTTGGATTTTCCAGCTCGCATTGACAAAGTAGACACAACATTTTACCTCAAACTTCATTCATTGGGCAGCCGATGTTTTTCTTCTTCTCAGTGGATTCAAAACGTTCTCTTTCAGATGCGGACGCAGCAAGCGGGTTGTGTTCAAGGGTGCCGTTTCAGAGTGGTGTTTTGTACCTCATGTGTTCTAGGGCTCTGTTCTTGGTCCCTATTTTTTCCTTACTTTTGTCAATGATTTAACTGATGTTGTTGCTTTCTTTCTCCCCTCTTTCAGTTTGCAGATGGTCACACAATACTTCGTCCTATTTTTAGTGCAGTGGATCATTATGTTCTTTCATATGATATTACAACATTTTTTAAATGGACTTATTCTTAATAAGGTTGCCTCTCAATCTTCTAGTGCTCCGTTTTATGCACATACTAGAGCTAAGTCTCTTGATATTGTGTCTTGAATTCTGGGTGAGAGTAAACTTCCGGAAGTTAACAATTTCAAATTACTGGTGTGAACTTTCAGTAGGGATCTTTCCTTTGACTCTCATATAGCTTCAATTTCAAGTAAGGTTTCAAAACTGTCTGGCTTCATCGTCCATGGCACAAATAATTCTCTAATGCACTGATGACCTCTTACCCGAGCTCCTCATCTTGCCCCAAGTATGTTTACTGTGCATGTGTTTGGCACCTCAATCAAAGGAATCATTTGGATAGGTTAGGGAAAGTGCAACAGAAAATTACAAGTACTTATTCTATAAGCAATCACCAAAGTCAGACGCTCGCCCACCTTACTTGAGTAGATGTCTTGATTTGAATCTAGTCAGGGCTCGAAGATGCTTCAAATCCAAAGGCTTGTTGCTGGTTTTAAGACTTACTGATGTGACCCTACTTTTTAATGCTTTGTTCACATAGCATGTGGCAGATTACTAGTGCTTTTGGCAACCAATCTCAGGACTTCCTCTTTCTCCAATTCTATGTTTATTTCACTTCCAAGTCTTTGGAATGATATCCCATCTGAGTTGCGTGCCTGTCTATAGTCTTTATAACTTTAAGCAGGCTGTAAATCACACTTTTTAATTTACTTTATAAATATTGTTAAAAATTTAGTGTTTTTTTTTTGAAATTTTTGTCCAGTTTGGAAACCACTTTGATATGGACAGGTAATTGTGGGCTCTTTTTCCAATCAGTTAACATTGACTGTTTTTTGTTTTCATTGGGATGACTTTGCCTTGCCTATTCTTTTTGGTTTCCTATTAATTCAATCTTGATTGTTGTGCATGATCTTTGTTTCTCTTTGGGATATGAGAGCACCTTTGTGATCGGGTTTTTATAGACAACCCCTTCTCTTATCCAGAATTAACTTGCTTTTGCTTGGCAATTCTGTATGTATATATATTTATCATATTTATGTTTCTATATTTTGCAAGTGAAAGCACAAATAAATTTATATTTTATTATTAAAACGTAAAAATGCAAAGCTTGTATGAAAGTGCTACGAGAGATTTCACTTAACATGTGCCCGAAAGAATGTAAGATTCTATTTAGGGCACTGATTTAAATCTTGCTATATATGTATCTCCATAGCTGAGAGTTCTTTCTTTGGTTAAAAAAAAAGAGAATTTCTAATCTCCTTTGGAGCAAAAGAAAATGTGTTATATTGAAATCTAATCATATAAAAATAACCTTTGCTTTTGCCTTTCAAGACATTTCTGTAACCAAATAAATTTACGAATCGATCGTTTTGTCGTGTCTTGCGTTGATGAAACCACTACAATAATACAGAAATGGTGGATGTCTGAATCTCCTCGTTGCAAAACCTTTAATAAGATTTTACCATCATGGCGTCGACCAGCAGTAGAACGAGAGAAATAAATAGATAAGGCAATTTGTTGCCATTTTCTTTTCGGAAACATACCAATGCAAATCATTGACGAATTTTATATTAATTTTCCATCAGACTATTGACAGTAACTCGTAAGAGATGATTGTTCAGTAACAAATTGCCCCTTTTTTCAGTGGTCCTGAACACTATATTTTCAGAATCAATAGCATGTGAGCTTGTGGGAGTTCCACTTAATATGTGTCTACCAAATTGGGGTTATTTTTGACACGATTCGCTCATCCAAACAAAACATCATTTAGCCCTAAGAGTTAATAGAGTAAATGAGGAAAAATAGCAGCTTTCTTCAGATACCAAAATTTTGACCACTTCCTGTAAAATCTGGGCTTCTTGGAACAAAGCTATTGGTGATCGGACCAAGGTATTAGTTATGTTCCATAAAATTAATAAATAGGCGGATAAATAATTAATAATAATAATAATAATAATAATTAATAAATGAAATGATAAATGTGATTATGGTTATTTTAAATTTTATACTCCAAAAACATGATAAACGATACTACACACGGCACACACGCACACAACACACCGACACACACAGACTACGTGTAGTAATAATACAACACTTTTTATACACAGCCCATAGGGCATGGCATAGAATGTTTTTAGCTTCGCCATATTTACTCTGCCCCATGACCCTCACTACATCAGGTCAGGTCGGATAAGCATCCATACTACAAAAACAGTTCACACTTCTGTCATCACTTTGCTTTACTCGCATGAATGAACAACATTTTTTTACGATTGAAATCAATGAGATGTCCACCGAATGAGATGTGCACCGGATGACATGTCCATCGGGTGAGATGTCTTCGCTTCCGAAGAGTCCAGCATTCGTGCCAAATACGTAAACATTACAGCATGAAAAAAACACTTTGTCGTCGATTTCGCCTGCCGACCCTTAGACATCCAAGAACATCGTCAGGTATGTGTTTTGTTCAGAAAGTTTACATTTGCAAAGATTAAATAATTAATTTTCCAATATGGCGGTATGAATCACTATGACGAGTGTGATGTTTTTATCACAGTAATATTGCACAGTTCTAATATTTTTTTATTAATACCCGGGGGTGGTATTAATTAGGAACTTTGACCTTGGTAGGTTCGAAACAGCGTCCATCAACTCGTTAGTTTTTTAGTATTGGTAATCAGCGAAACTCAGCGTGTTCGGGCCGATTTGAAATAAATTACCGGACAGCTGTAAACTGAGCATCAATGGATACATCGTTTTAATGTTCTGTAGGAACGAACACATACACACGTACTAACAGAGTTTCTTGGCGATTTTTAGGCGCTTGCTTTGCAGCTCAAAAATAAGTGATTGATTCTTAAGATGCTTTTTGAACAAAGAAGTGTCACTGAGATTGTCAAGTTCTTTTGGAATAGCGTTCCAGAGTTTAGGTGCTTTATTCGAGGAACTTTTAAGGTAGTTCAACGAGATTAACGTACATTGTAACTTGAATGGTAAATATCAAGTAGTTCAGCGATGTAGCCCGGAGCTTCATCCTGAAGAGCTTAAAAACAAGTGTTAGAGTTTTGAATTGAATGCACTGAGGAATCCGTAGGCAGTGAAGGTCATTAATTAGAGGAGATATGTCTTGTGTATTTAGGCATTTTGTACATTACATGCTACTTTTCAGTCTGAGACTGCGACGATTCAGATTTCTGGCTGTAATGCCATTGAGCAGGGAATTACACTAGTCCAGTCGGGATGTAACTAATTCTCTGACTGCTGACTTCAAGCTGAACGTTCATGTTCTACAGGAAAATTACATATTTTCGTACATTTATGAAATTTCAGGTAAAGGGCAGATCATCATTTAAATCAACGCCATTGAGAAAAGACATTGTTTTATCGTATTTTCAGATATAGTTCTATATCATAATTACAGCTTTCAACCAAAAAATTAATAAATAAAAAATGAGGGCTCTGAATTAGAGCTAATTTACCATTATATTTTGCTTTAACCTAATCAGACTCACTTGAACAACTTGAATTTTTAGTAGTTTACCTACAACATGGACAATAATTCGTAAGGACTAATATTCCGTCCACGTCGGACTTGGACATTAATTCCTAAGGATCGTTATTCCATCTTGGACTTGGAAACAAATTCCTAAGGACTTACAGTCCATGTCAGATTTGAACAATAACTCTTAAGGACTGATAGTCCCTTTCTGACAGGACATTAATCCCTCAGGACTAATAGTCTACTATATCCCCTGCCACACCGGCACTTAATGCTCCCTAAAATAAATTTTATTTTAAATATCCAGTAAGTCGTATTATGTTGAAATTCAAAATAATAAATACACTTAAGTGGCAACATACGAGGCTTGTACTAGTACGTGACATTCCTTTGTTCAATCCATAATCCTTAAAGGGGGATGGTCCGATTTAAGGATATGAAGTTTTCATCTTGAAAGATTGGCCATCACTCCAAAACCCCATCTGTAAAGTTTCGCGCCGTTATTTCCATCCGATTTGATGCGAGAGCTAAACACGTGATTTTGTAAGCCCATAGACTGCTGTGTACAATTAATATTGGTCGACCAAAATGGGTCACATTTTGCTCATAACTTCCAATCAAACATCCTTTGTCTCTAAGATTTCACAGAGTAATGAGAAAAATAGTAGCTTTCTACTGATATCAAAATGTGGACCACTTCCGGTAAAATTGGTGGGGCTTTCTGGGGAGCAGGCTATTAGCGATCGGGCCATGGACCTAAAAAAAGGAATTGCACACGCCTCGAGCATGACTACCAAAGGTCTCTAATAAAGGGGGCCCAAGTGAGCTTTGTTGACAGCAATTGTATGACAGCAACTATTTAGTAGGGTTATAAATGAGAATCCTATTATAGTAGGGTTATAAATGAGAATCCCACTCTAGAAGTTTGGGGCAGAAGGTTTGAAAATATTTTTCTATAGTTTGAAGGGTGCTGAATCGATTATTTGGGTCCAACCTCTGTGGAAATGTGGGGAACTTTGTAAAATAAGGGGGTAAAATTAGTATAGGGGGAATTTGAAATCAAGCAATTTGTGTTAAATGTACACCAATGTATTTGTCTCCTTATAAGGATTGAAAGAAGATATAGTTTTTCTAGTTCTGACCTTTAGGTAAGCAGGTAGAGCCCTATTAAGGTTGAAGGTCATCCTGGGGCGAAACCTACCCAGGTGCTCCGATTTTGTTGAAACTGGTGTCAGTAGATTAAAAGGGCATTCTGGCTCAAATCCAAAAATTACAGCAGTCTCTGGGATTCCAGTGCCACCCAAACCTCAAGGACTCTTCCTCTACAGTCCACGTCAATCTAAAATCCAGCCAAATCCCTGTGCAAATCCATCAAATTTAATCAAACAGCGTGCATCTGTGCATTCTTATCAAAATTTTTGATTTATAACAAAATATATAATAAAAAATATAAAAGATGGCGCAAAAATTCGAAATTTCCCCGAAGAATTCGATCAGCTCTGCGAGGACCAGCAACAAGAATTCCAAGAAACTATCCGCAATTAGAGACTGGACAAGGACGCCAGTATAACATGATCCAAGCCACCAAAAGGTTGAAACCAACAATGGAGAATCAACCATTAATGATTATCTAGGCGGTGAAGAAGTATGGATACATCGGTTCTAGCCAGGAGACTAGAGGGCCAAGAACTACGTTCTATCGGACCAAAAGGCAAGACGCAAAGCAGGAATGGAAACAACTAACTATGGACTTCGATCTAGTGAAACCCCCAAAGGAAAAAGTAAATCCCGACTGGGATACATTCCAGCCGGGATTTTTTTTTACTTCAAATTTTTTGGAGGGATTGACAGTTACCCTCGGGAAACAACAACAATTCTTGTTCTTACAAATGCTCTCTTTGGCGCACCTTCACTCAGATAATACAAAATTGGATCTCCTGTTTTCTAACCCACATTCTATACGATTACATAAGTGTTGAGACTCCAAATAGCGTCGTCTGCTCGCATCTTGAATCTCCTTCATATTCTCCCGCTTCGTACAAGTACCTCAGTTTTACGTTGCTTGGAATCGTTTCATTCTTTAATTTTTGTGGAGCTGAACTTTCAGCTACGACTTTCTTTTTCGTGATGCCTCGCTAGGTTTCATTCAATTAGTCTAGTTTTCATCATTTAGAGCTGCCATCAAGTCTGGCAGTCTCAAAACCCACTCTCTAGATCTAACATTCTTTTCACCTTAGCTTCAACAAAATTTCTTGCGCAGTCTGATAGCCAAACCAATCTTTCCGACTACAGTTCTATTGGAATCTTTAAACAATGCCTGCGCTCATGTGCTCAGCCTCCCCTCTACGAATGTTACATTATGCGTTTTCATCAATTTTGAGACCTATCCCATGAATTCGGCGACCAGATCAACTTGAGCACACTTAGGCCAAGGACAAAAAACCTTCTAGATGTAAATTTTCTCGAAAGCTTTTTGCAACTTCCTCCGAGCTCTTTGGTGATTAGAGGCTCCGACCTCTTTTATATCTTAGCTACATCCACCACAGGGAGAGCATATTCTATGGAGCTTGCGTCCTTTTCCAGGTTGATCGTGTGGTAGAAATAAAACAAATCTGCCTGATGAACTTCGTTTGGAACAATCACATCAGAATTTTGCTGTGGAATTATTTGGGGCTGGCAGATAAATCTGCCACAAAGACTGCCTTTTTCAAAAACATTTCTAGGTGTATCTTTACTCACCTTAGCTTCCTTCGCTAGCTTGTCATAGCGGAAACTCCTTTCCAGAACCCCTTTGGGGAGTAATAAATCTTGGCGAGTTTTATTGTCCATTATTTTTTAACATAAAACCTGCTAATGATCGTGACATTTGGATTTACGATGCGATCTTTTCGATACACCAGAAGAGAATAAGGATGGAAGCCAGCGAATTGGCTAAGGCTAGAAAACGTACAAGAAAGCACGGACAAAGCGAAAGGTGAACGTCTAAAAAAACAAAATCCAACTGGATATCCAGTTAGATTTTTTTAATGTGTAAATTAGTTTAAGATTGCAATAGCAAATCA
>JAMKCH010064902.1:0-18468 GCA_023653785.1 Ophioderma brevispina | reverse complement strand
AAGGAAACTTCTGTTGCCCAATTTTTTTGGGGTCAGGTGGGAAATGACAATTTTGATACTACTCCTTATATAATGAAACTCCATACACCACAGTATCCATGCCTCTCATCCACTCCACCTTCACCAAGTGACAAATGCAGTAAGTTTGCTCCATGTATGGTCAAAGCAAAGACTACGATAACACTACAAGTGTGATTTGTTAATGGCGTAGATCGGGTGTATGGATATAAGTCTGATGTGTTGACACAATGGTGCTAGTCTGCAGCAGGAGCGTTTGGAGAGGACGGCAGAGGAGAGCCTTACACGGTGGGTAAGGATAGTTGGTAGAGTGGAATCATTCCTACTTTGTATAATACAGAGGTGCAAATGTTAAAGATTTTAAATGAAATGAGATAACTGTATAGTGGATATGGTTGTGATTGAAGAAGACAAGAAATGCCATCAAAGGTGTATAGGCTAGATGACATCAAGTGGATGGCTACAGAATTGGTTTAATTGTAATGAACAACATAAAATAATGTCAGAATTGGTGGTATTACTGGAGTTACATAAATTCATGGCTCTTGGTGTATTGTATTAATGTATAATTAACAGTGTGTATTTTGTCATTGTCATATTACTTTTTTGTATTTGAGCATTATTTCTTTGATTGTGTAGGGAGGTGATGAATATGAACTTCTTTCAGAGGCTTGGTTAGAAATTAAGAACGGAATGAATTTTCCAGATTTCCAGTATCAGATTGAAATAGTTTTATACAAAGAAAGGAAAAGCACACCTGTTATTAAAAGTTAAATTTAAACAATAAGAAAAGTGTTAATCTAAAATAGTTTTATTGGAATACCGGCAGTTACTTTGTTGAATCTAACCCAAAAGAATAATGTTCAAGCATTTGGTCAAGTGTACAAATGGTACCAGGTTCACACAACAAATTAAATTTTGGTATCGTGAATAAGGCTGTGTTCTTTTTACGGTTTGAGGTGACCAATCTTAAATCCCAATAGAACCGCACAAGTGTTACATTGTTGGGAAGGGACACATGGAATCGATGGAGGCCCGATGTCAGGGATGCAGACCTCTGGGTGGAAATAGTACCTAATGGTCATTCCAGGGTAGCGTGAATAGCTTAGTGAGATTTAAAATAATATCCTATGCCCTAGGCCGGTTGTGAGTTTCATTTGTTGTATAGTTCGTCGCTCGAGTAGAGACCCATTAGGATACCAATGAATATTTATGGATGCCCACTAGGTTTACCCCCCTCAGACACTCGATATATTCAGCAGGAACGTACGCAATATTATAATATGTAAATGCCCTACGTGAAAAAAACATAGATCCCGGTCATTCTATTTTGTTTCCGGCCACACCGTCATCGTTAAAAAGACAAAACCTGATTCAAAGAATACAAAAATTTAATGTGTGGGAAACCTGGTACCTTTTACAATTGACAAAATGTGACATTAGATCTTTTGCGGTAGATTCAACAACGTAAGCAAGGTAATCAATTAAAACCTATTTGATTTTTAATTAAAACGTTTTTTTTTTTTTAATTTTAATTTAATAACAGTGTGGCCTTTTCCTTCTTTGTATAAAACGATTTCAATCTGGATACTGGGAAAATTGGAAATAATTCAGTTCTTAAATTTCTACCAAAGCATCTGAAAGAAGTATATGTATCACATCCCTACACATATAAAAGACATAATGCTCAACTACAAAAAAGGATAATAGGAATGCAAAAATACACAAGTTTAATAAAAATTAATAAAATAACAAGAGCAATGATATATGTTAATACTACCAGTAATACACACAATCATGAAAGTATTTTTGTATGTTCAATTACAAGATTAGTAAACCAATTATGTAGCATCTCAAGTGATGTCCGTCTAAGCACGATACACCTGTGATGGCCATTTTCTTAGTTAGTCAATCACAACAAGATCCAACACAGTTATCTCATTTTCATTTAAAAATGTTAACATTATGCACAATGCTTTATGATACCCAGCATGTTAAGAATGATTCCAGGTGACTACAACTATCACCTTACTACCACAGGTAGCTCTCCTGACTGTCTCTCCAAACACTCCTGCTGCGAGACACACCATGGTGTCAACAAATTAGACCTTATATCAGACCACGATTCTATGCCATTAACAAATCACACTTGTAGTGTTATCGTAGTCTTGGCTTTGACCATACATGGGCAAAAATTATGACTGCATTGTCACTTGAGTGGAAGGGGGAGTGTTTGAGATGAGGAGGTCATGGAGACTGTGGTGTGATGGAGTCATTATATAAGTTAGTAGGAGAAAAATAGACATTCCCACAATGACCCCAAAAAAAATGACCCAAAAGCAAGGTTTCTTGGCATTTTCTGGTAGTTAAAGGTCAGGACTTAACGAATTATATCAAAAGCTCTGGCATAAAATCGAAAAGGGCTCCCGAAAAGGGTGTTCAAACTAGGGACAAAAACATTATACACGCTCACTCCACCATTTTGAAAAAATAAATATATTTCGAAATCTTTTTTGAGTCAGCCTTTAATAAGGGCAAACAAGGTGTCATTTCCTACTAATTTAGCTCGAACAAATCCATGAAAAAAGGTTTATGAAGTTGGGAAATCATCTTGACCTCTAAATCAATAAGGCCGCCATCCGCCCATGTGGAAAGTACAAATCTGTATCTCTGGGATCGGAGGCCAAAGGGACAAACAAGATGTCATTTAGTACTTAATAATTCTAGCAGAAACAAATCCATTTTTTTATTAAAATGGGGTTTGATGAAGGGCAAAGATATCATCTTGACATAAAATCCAATATGGCGCCATCGCCAGTTGGAAAGTACACATTCTTGTATCGCTGGTATCGGATGGGCCAACAAGGAACAAACAAGATTTATTTCCTACTAATTATAGCATAAACAAATCTCTTAAAATACGTTTTATGAGTTGATATATCTGACCTCTAAATCCAATATGCCGCCATCCGCCATGTTGGGAAGTACAAATGCTTGTATCTCTGTATAGGATGCGGCCAAAGGACAAAACAAGATGTTATTTCCTATAATTTCTAGCATAACAAAACATTTAAAGGGTTACTGAAGGTTCAGATTTCATCTTGGCCACCTGACAGCCAATATGGCTGCCATCCGCCATGTAATCTTGAAAGTATGATTCTTTCTCTGAGTACCAGATGGGCAAAAATGGCCAAATAATGGTATTACGTGGAATATTTGAGGCATAACGAAATGCATTCAGTGTGTTTTAAAAGTTTGAGCGCATCTTGAGGCTTACAAAATGGCCATGACCACCATTTGAAAAAAAAATGAAAATGGTAAATCCTCCTATATAGCATCAGACAGATTACAATGACACGTAAGGTTTTCTATTCTTGCATACAACTCTATTAGAAATAAAAGGATATTTTTAGTGGCTATTTGTCCGAAATTCGTAGCCATGTTATAAATCTATCACCATGTCACTTATGGTTGTTTAAGTTGTATAATTGTGGAATTCTTAGTAACAGAAAGTACAGTTTCCATCATTTCACATCATCACCAAAAGTGGCAGAGACGCTTGCAACGACGAGGATTCAACCTTCGATAATCTTGAGACTGGTTTCTTGGTCCATGTTTTCCATGAATGTCCACAAGCTGTGGTTGCTCCATTCTTTCTGCATGCAGGTGCATTTCATTTGATGCATCCTGAAAGAAAATTCCATCGGCTCATCTCAGCGGCCACTCTGTGCAGGGACTTGTGTTTCATCAGAGGACCCAATGTCCCCCTTGTACTATCCAGCCCTACTAGGTCAGTTGAAATTTGACCATCAGTCTTGCACCTCCACTGCATGAGCTGAAAATAGTTCTCGATTTCTCTAGAGTTGCAGTTTGCAAAGCGAGGTTTTTGGATTGAAAGCTGTCAGGTTTTAACACCGAAGAGCAGTGGAGGCAAACTACACTCTTCCATCTCATGTTCTATCAGGAGGCTCTTGAAATACTTTACCCAACTGATGCCCTAAAACTAGAATATCGACCCTCATCGCCGTTCTCCTCACAGTTGGACCCCAAGATTAACATCGGGGCAGCCACATTTATTCCTCCAACTGCCATATCTGGAATGCCCTTCCTGAGCACATTCTATACAATTAGCGGGCCAGCTTGAAAAAGGAGGTTTATCGCTATCTCGGCACCAATCCAGCGGTTTTTACTAGACGTTAGTTTCTGCTGTTAATTGCCCCTGGCATGCCTTTACCATAAAAAGACTCTCCGATGCTGACAACTCAATGACCATGAACAGGTACACACTGCATTGCAGCCTTCACTTTCTGTCAATTGGGATCCATATGGGAAGTAACTAAATACTCTGCGAAACAAGCTCATAACACAGGGTCACCATGAATTACTTTGAGAAATAGACTCTTGCAACCCAAAATATTCCTTTTTCTGTAGTAGTATTGCAACCTGCAAAGAGGACAAACATCAGATTAGAGTAAATGCATCAAGGAATAGCACTCAGGAAGCTCTATATCAAAACATGTGTTTTCTCTTTATCTGTCAGACTGCAAGTAAGGCGCATTACAGCCGTATGCATAATGGGGAAGAAAGGATCAATAGACTGGGTTCTTCTCCAATGAGATTTTTACTTCGAAATTGGATGGCGAGGCTGCCTTCTTTTTTGCTTATCAACATCTGCTTCTCCTTCGCATAGATACGTGACAGTCTCTTTGTAGCAATTCGGTCACCATTAGTTTAAAGAGCCCGTTATTCCATCTTTAGAGAAGTCTTTTTTCCTGGACAAATTTGTTGCATTTTGCATGTCTACCTAGTTTTTGAGCTTCTAGTATGCGATGGTTTCATGGTGTTGTCTTTTGTGGTTAGTTCACCAGTGTATCCATTGAGGACAACGGAGCCTTGCCATATGTGGTCAACTGTAAAATATTGCAAATCATCTAGAACCCTGACACATGAAAGGACACAAGAATGACTTTGCAAAGCTTGCAGACAAGTTTGAACAACATGACCCTTCACAGAGATAAGGACCTAGAAAATTTTTCAAAGGGAAAAATAAATGCTGGTGACGATTGTCAATGTACAGGGGAGATCTGTTCCAAGTAGGCAAAGGTACAGTCAAACAAATGGAAAGCTAATTAAAAGATGGAAAGCTAAAGTCAAGACTCTTGTATCTGCTCGGGCTGCAAGGTATCTGATGACCAAGCTAGTTATTTCAAAGAATCCGGAGTAGTATCACAATCGGTTTTTTGAGAAATGTCATTAGAAAGGTGGCTTGACCAGTGAGCTGTCACCATCTTGCCATTCATTTTTTGAGGCCAAGAATGTTTTATGTAGGCCAGACAAAGCACAATTTCTGAGGCCATGTACGAACATGTTCATCCTCAGAGCTGATGCCATGAGACAGCAAAGGCCGATCACTATGTTGTTGATGGAAGTCTCTTTTACATCGCTTGAAAGGAACAGATGAACGCAGTTGCAATGCTGATGATTAGGCATCTTCACCAGTTTGACCAGATGGCAAAACATCTGTTGTCTTCAATACACCGGTGAACACAAGAACACAAAAAGAAGCTCAGATGAACGTCGAAAAAACTAGATCGACAAATAAGGCTAGACATGATCAAATGCAACAAATTTTGCGGGAACAAGTGGATCACTAACCAAGTCGTCCGCCCATCAGTGGGTCTCAGTGGATTGGTTGAGTTGAGGAGGGGGTGTGCGGAGTATTGGGGTTGGTTTGTAACGGATGAAGCAGTTCTTGTGTGCAGTTTGGTGATTATAGTCTTTTTTTAGATAAGAGTGTTAAAAGAATTTTTTTTTAAAATTAGGCTGAAAGTTTACATAAGGTCCATTAGAGGTCAATTAGACATATTAAAACCCCATGGTCTGGGGCCAGAGTTCTTGATGCAAAGTGACTGATTCTAAACTATCGCGAAGTAATATGTTAAAGGTCACATAGGGTCAAGAAGAGTTTATCTTGCATACCCACAAAAGGCCTGAACCAGTGGTTGTTTAAGTTAGGTTGTCACAGCATTTTATTGTAGAAGTGTTTTATCGAGTGACAAAATGGGGGTCAAAGGTCATGCAGAGATAATTAGAGGTCAATTGACTTATAGTGCACGGGCCTTGGGCCGTGGTCTTTGTTAGCAAGTTGGTGCTAAAGAACTTTATTTGAAAAGTATCAAAATTCAAAAAAGAAAGTGGGTCAAAGGTCAGGTAGGCGGCATGAGGTCATCTGTGTATACTCCAGACTCCCGTTCCCAGTTCTTTTAGGTTTGGTGATCACAGCATCCAATTGCAGAAAGTATACATCATAGGTTTTATTGTGAAGTTGTGCTTGTAACAAATGTGAATCAAAGTCATTTGAGGCAAAAGAGCACATGGGGTCACTCTGCAAGGCAAATGTCCAAAAAAGTTTTAGGGGTTTCCCCCCCCCCAATAATGTCAATCTGTGCTCCCCGATGAGTCCGGACCAGTCTTTTTATGTTAATTTGCATGCAATTTTATTTGCCAGTGTTATAAGTTTTACAAAAGTACATAGCAGTCTGGATGTTATGTCTAGTGTGTCCTGCCGTCATGATTTGTTAATGGGGCCAAGGTCACATGAGGTACCCAGGTCACAGAGGTCACCCAGTCACACGAGCCCCAGGTCACACGAGGTCACAGGTCACACGCGGTCACCCAGGCCACACGACGTCACCAAGGTCACACAAGGTCTATCCCAGGTCACACAAGGTCACCCAGGTCACCCGAGGTCACCCAGGTAACACGAGGTCACCCAGGTCAACGAGGTCACCCAGGTCACACAAGGTCACCCAGGGCACACAGTCACCCAGGCACGTGAGGCCACCCAGGTCACGTGAGGTACCCAGGTCACATGAGCGTCAACAATGGACATGAGGTCAACCAGGTCACATGAGGTCACCCAGGGCATAGAGGAAGGGCATGGGTCGACCCCACCCCGACACACCCCACCCCTCCCATATCGACCACCCATCCATTACACCCTTCCCCCTCCCAAGACACAGACACCCTGTACACCCTCACAAGATACCCCCCTCCCCTCACCAACACAGCACCTGTCCACGAAACCCTCCCATGCACCCAACCATACCCATAAAGCCACCTCCCCAACACCCGGGCCACCCTCCGCACACCCCACACACACCCACCAACGACCCCACCCCCTCCCCAATCACACACTCCAGCCCGCAACACCCAAACCCCGCCCGAACACCTACCCATCCCCATAATACCCTACACCCTCCCCAACACCCACCCCTCCCCACACCCCACCCCCTGCCCCAAAACCACACCACCCTCCCCAACCACCCACCCCATCCCCAACACCCCACCCTCTCCCCAACACCCCCACCCGTCCCCGTTAACATTTTGACCACAGATACATTCACATGATACACCGACACGGACCAGAAAAACCCATGTGCCTTGCTGCCAATCTGCGACGACACAAAATGGGAGGTCAGGGTGGAACGAGTCCATATGATGGATAATGGCCTTGGTGATTGAAAGATTATCCAATCATAGGCCTCTATTCGGCCAAGCCCCTTATTGGCATGACCGGGACCCCTTCGTTTGAGAAAATGGCCGTGGATTTTATGGAAATGTTTGTTAATCGTCATGGGTTTGACCGTTTGCATCATTATTACTTCTACAATTAACAATTTTAGTAGGAATCATTGTGAGAATATTACAAACAAGGCAGGTAAAGTCCCAACTCTAAAAGGTAAACTATTACAGATTTTTAGGCTCGTTTTGAAACGTTTTTGTGCAAAAGTTTCCCCTTAAATTTTCCGAAAGTGCATATTTTTCACTTTCACTAAAATCAAACCCTCATGAGACCAAATAGATATATATTTACGGTTAAATAGGATGATAAATATGAAGCAGTAGTGATTTTAAGTGACGAAAAAAACCCACGATATTTCCCAACCTCATGCAATCGTTGACAAGCGCTTACAGCGTGCGGTTACGGGGTGGGTCAACTTGCAGTGGCGTGACCTGCTGGCTGACGGGGCCGAGCTCATCGGGCCTTGCCTATCAAGTACCGCTACACAGTGGCAATGAACCCGGTGCAGTGCACACACTACAACTGCTTCTATATTCATGAAGCTTCATTATGCAACAAAACCGTATCCGTACCTCAAATCCGTACTTCAAAGCTCATACACAAAACCCAGAGGTAGGCCTACCGAACATATGGGTACACGAACTCCTTAACTCTTACTAGCATAATCCGATAATGTATCGTTATTCTGTTGAAGTCCAAGTTCAACAGTATCTTGCGGTATAGACAGAGTTCGCGATCAATCATGAAATATAGTAAATCACAGCCGATCCCCGTAACAATTTTCACATTCGTCATAACACTCAGTTTGGAGCTTCAGCGGGTACGATCTTGCCAAAGCCTCGACAGCAAAGAACATAACAACGGCCCCATTGTCAATGGGCACACAGCAACAAGCTCTGCTTGTCCGGTGACGTATGAGATGGCATAGCATTGGGAGATGGGCAGGATGGCAGAACAAAAACAAAAATAGCCTTTTAATTTTTTATTTAGCGATAATAGTCAAGCTACACAACAAAGATGCACGGTACTAAAAATCACAAAACATCTCGTTAGTTCTGCCCCAGTTTAACTCCAAATATCATCTGGTACAAATGAAGCGCAAGGCAAGTACGAGGTCACAAATATTCCATTTTTATTTAATGCGAAACACAATGCACAAATCCACTGTGAGAAATTGAAAATTGTGTATTACTTAAAGAGGCATTAATGATCCATGCCTGGCCCTGACTTACATACAAAAATTAAGATTTTATATCCTATGAAAACCATTGATCCTAAGTATAGTTAGTTGCCTAATATTCCAGCATATACGACCTACTCTAGAAAATATTCAAAATTTTATTTTCACTTATTACAAAACAGTGGAATGAGGCAGCATATGATATGAAAATTGATCATACATAAAAACTGAATTTTGGAAATACCCTTTTTTTGACCATTATCAATGAACAATAAACAACATGAAGGTGATAGGATCACAGAATGCACCTTTAAGTGAGCCTTTGCATTGCCAACTAAAGAAGATGGTCGAAATAAAATCTTACCAAATCTGTTTTAGAATAAATGTAGAAAATTCAAATTCTGTATTTTTAATTCTGGACTTCTTTGCCAGGTTTTTCTGCCACTGCGAATGAAAAATTCATACAGGTTATTGTTGGACGTAATTTTGCAACCTATTTCAATACAATGTCAAAAAATAACCCAAGTGTGAAGATCACCCGGCAATGCCTTATGTAATGACGGTCACAAGGTTCCTTTTGCATGGAAACTACTGCCAACAATGAATGCATTTTAGTAAAATTAAGTTTAACCTTTGAAATGATTTAAATTAGGGTTTTTAAATTATTTTAAAGGTAGGTGAGCCGATACACAACCTTATTACCCCCCTTTATTTTGATATCAGAAGAAAGTTCATATTTTTTCTCATATCTCAGTAAAATTTAAGGCTCAGGAAAAAGTTTCCTTCAAATACAATGTCCTTATTTTTGTTTCTACTTTCCTATTATAACAGCTTGAAGATTTAACTCGAAATTGGGATCAGGTTGTTTGCTGATATGCTTTTCCTATGAGGAAGAAAATCTGACTATGATCGGGTCACCCCTTTAAAGGACATAATGGCAATGAAAAAATATTCCACATAATGAAAGGACCCTCTGAAATCATTTCAGAAATTTTCAAAACAATTTGGGTGTTTGCATTTCTCTAAAACAGGAAGAGTTTGGGGATAGGGGGGGGGGGGGGTGGGGGTTGGGGCGGGGGTGGGCAGTTGGGTGGCAAGTTCTGGAACAATGATGCTGACATTACGCCAGCATTTAAACCCAACTTTTGAAAGCATTTGTCACAGCTTCAACACCATTGCTATGTATAATGTGGGCTAATAATCCCGTCTACTCCACTTTCACTTGCCCGTCATATCTACTACAAGCAAAGTACACTGCCTGAATCCCGGTCTGAATGCTTTTGAATTGTTCCGCAAAACTGCTATATACACCTGTAAATTCTGTCAAGGATCGGTCAACCCCTTGCGTTTCTGTTCCAGAAATTGCCACAAACTGCCACCCTCACCTGGACTCTCCTGTTTTTAAATAACTGTTTGTAAGTATGTTTCTTTTTTTTATTTTCACCACAAATAGTGAACAAATTTGAGTGAAAAATTGCACTTTTTTTTTTTATGATTTTTTTGTCAAACTAACATTTCAATATTTGGTCTTGGGATATCTCCTTTCTAGAAATGTATACTTTTATTGCAGCCTACAACAACAATGTTCACTGACCGTGAGGTACACTACTTCCTTAGTGGCCTTTGAAATAAAAGTGTCAGCATTTCATTCAAAAAATTAAAATTACAGACTTACCCCCGTTTTCCCCAGAAGTCTTAGGAATGCATCCCATTGTGAGTGTACAAAACACCGGTACACTGCAAACACATTCCTTTCATGCAAACTGGCGAGTTTTTCATCAAGCAGACAGTGACTTTTTAACAAAAGATTCTGCCTTTTTGCCATAAATTTGGCATGGACCCAACCACCTCGTTTTTTTTGTTCCGATGAGATCCCTCTGCATTTCAGTAAAATGAATTTTTACATGAATGTTACCTTCATGTAAATTAAATCACCTTTTCCCACCTTCGGTTAAGGAAATTTTTAACATTCAAGCCCCCCATTAACAATGGCATACTTGCGTAAGGTGTATTCATCTGGACATTTTAGCTAAGACTTCTTGAATCCCGTAAGTCCTCAATAACAAACACGCAAAGTGAAATGTCAGACTGACTACCTGGTGCGACATGAACTCATTTCCCCTGACCTGTCACCAGCCTTTCCAACGGAGTGTGGAGTCTAAACCCAATGGCCCATGTACGCCAATCAAATCATTAACAATCTGTCTAACCTGATCAAGTTGTTTTTTTAAATTCCCCATACCCTGACAAATCATTGTAGGGGCTGATTCCGATCATACAAGGAGTTGTCTTTCTGGTCTTCGCTCAGTTCATCTGCAGCTCGCATGGAACTCATTTGTCTTCCACCTGTATTAACATATAAGAAAATACAACATAACGCAGGTTATAGAATCTGTCGCACAATCATATTATTTTTTAGTTTTGTAATTTCATAATTTATAGGGCTGAGCTGTAGGCACCAGACTTAACCTTCAGCCTATAGCCTGCCTTTTGTCAGCATCTATTAGTCATTATTATTATTGCGACATTGTCTTCAGCTCATTTTTCCAATTGATCATAGTGCTGTAACAAAGGGTCACATTTAAAATACCTTAGATTACATTATAACATAGTAAAAATCAACAACAGCAAAATTGAATATACAACTCTAAAAATCCAAACAATTATACATAAATCAATATGAACCCAGGGGCAACCATATAAAACTGCTCATGTCAGAGGGAAAAGTTAGTTTTCAGGGCTTTTTTAATGCAATTAACCTGTGGACAACGACAAATAAAGATGGGGAGAGAGTTCCAAGGCCGCGGACCAGCAACAACAAAAATCTTTGTCCCCAATTGATCGAAGGTACGAGAAACGCAACGAAAATTGGCATTCTCAGAGCGCAGACCAAGCCCTTCCGAGTATACCTATAAAGAGATCGGACAGGTAAGCAAGGGATAATGTGTGATCCCATTCCCTTGAATCAGTCAGGAGAAGCACTCAAGATAACTCTTTTCATTTACAGGTACCAATGATCTCTCTCCCAAGGGGGCAAGAATGATGGAATCTATTGCACTGGAAATAATCCGCAGCCCTTTTTTCTATGGAAGTGTTATTTGTAACTTTCTACTCTCTTTCTGATATACCATAACAAAAGTTGAGTTTTTGCATAGTCTAAACGGGACAAATAAGCGACACGGACTAAATGTGGCAGCTTTCGCAGTGATTAACGACGGATTCTGTATATTTTCCTGAGATGATAGTTTACAGTTGTAACATAGAGTTCAACCTGCTCCTCATAGACATAGTTTTTTGATCGAAAACAACCCCCAATTCGTTTTTTTGGATGATGGAAAGATCTTAATATCACCAATTGAGAGCAACATCGCCCACACTTCAACAGAATTGTTAAGGCGATGCTGTCAGAAAAAACACTGGTTGCTATTGTTAAGCTTCAGCTGTTTTTCCTTGTCATCCATTCATGAATATCCAAAAAATTTTTTTTATAAATAGTGAAATCGCGTTAAAGCTAATTCGGCAACACCATCTGTTTTTGGATCGAAAGCCAAATAAAGTTGGACTATCTCATGCAGCGTATCTGTGAAAATTGATACCATTCTAATTCGAATGTATGTTACCAATGATAATTGAATATATAAAAACAAAGAAAGTGGTCCAAGACCGAACCTTGACTGTACCACCAAATATAAGCTCAAACTTATCACAAGACCCATCAGCCGCATTCGACACAGACGATCACCACCACAACGCGGAAGTATCATCCCGGAGGAAGATACGATGAAATTCCACTTCAGCGCCAAACCAGTGTATTTAAAATGGACGACCAACGCTCACAAGAAGAATTTGATGATCTACAGTGTCGAAGGCATCTTAAAGATCCAGTAGTAATGACAAAAACCGCATTCCCTTTATCCCTATCATTCATACATATCATCTTTAACACGAATAACTGTGTCTGTGCTGTGTTGAGCCCTATAGGCGACTGGAACTCCTCATAAGACCATGATGCACAGACTGAATTTGGTAACTTGGGCGGCGGCAATTTTTTTCCCCATCATTTTTGACTAATTAGCCTAATATTAGAAACGGACGATATTTTGCAACAAATTTTTTATCAAGATTAGACTTCTTTATAACAGACAAACTATTGCTGGCTTCATCAATCATTCAATCATCATCAACAAGTTGGGAAGGAAACAATCGCTCCACTACTGAACGATTTGTTTACAAGAACTTTCAAAACCTTACACAGATCTAACATTCTCTTTAAAGAACCACATTAATGTGTCAAGCACACATGACTTTGTTGGAAAAACTCAGATATTTTTTCAATGTCGTCATACTGACAAACTTGAACTATCAATTGTGGAATATCAGATCAACACTATCATAATCACTTTTTGCCCGCATTCACACCAGAAACTGTACAACTCATTCCTTATTTTGCCACCATTGTTAACAAAATTGAGCAAAAGGAATGCTAAGTTCAGAAATTGGGAAAAAAAAATCCACTTGGTAATGAAATTGACATTATTATTTAGCACTTATTCAGTAATTTTTTTTTTTTTTTTTTTTTTTTTTTTTTTTTTTTTTTTTTTTTTTTTTTGTAATACAGTTTTCTACAAATCAGACGATTTCAGTTCATCATTGTAGTATACCTCCTTAGGCAATTGAATGAGTTTGTTAACTCTGTTATATTGATCTATGTATGCAATTTGATCATCATCATCTTTGTTTTACGCCATTTTCGTTCTAATTGGCGACGCACAACACCTTTTTCATTCCATCATCGTTTATTTCACTATTATACCAGGAGAATCGAGGTCTCAAGCTTCCAGAACGTGTCTCTGAAGGCGCATGCCAATCAAGTACAGACAGTTTGTAACACTTGAGTCTATTTGCTCAGCAACTTCACCTTCATCACAGTACTCGAAAGCAGACCAGCATGGAAGAAGCTAAATCATACAAACTGAGATTTAATTCCTTTCTTGTAATTTCTTACTACTATGAAGCGCTATTTTGATTGGTTATTTAGCAGGTGCTTCATGTAATAGAGCAATCTGAGGGATCTCTAAGAATGGTGGTACTGTTCACAAAGAGATAGAAGCACTATTCTGATAGGTTACTCAGAGGGCACCACAACAGGTTGTTGTGTTTTTAAAGGTGCAATGAGAGATTTCATTCACCTAATCAGTGTCCCTAAAAAATTTAAAGTATTGATTTTTTGCCCTGATGTAAAGCTTCCATCAAAAATATTCCCATCTAAAAGGATAAGCTGAGAAATGTTTTTTCCTTTGGTACAAACATTGTGAAATTTCTATTGTGTATACGAGCAATATGAAATTCAGCCTATGTTTTATATGAAATATAGGCACATCAAAATCACTTTTTTCTCCTCTTTTAAGACATTTCTTACCAAATACATGTAAGAAATCTTTGACGTGTCTAAACTATATGAAATTAAATTATAACACAATATCTGGGTGCAGCAAAATATTTTAAACACTACTCTTTATCACTCATTAATGCATAATTCCTTGTTTTTCTGTCATATGAATTAGGTTAACTGTGGGCCATTTCTCTGCTTGAAAATGGACAAATCAATGCATGTTGCGCTAAATTCTATTCTGACGCTTGTCCTAGCGCAACTTGCATTGGATTCTCCTTTTGCCCCTCGCAAGAATTAATGAGTGTTATTAACCTTTAATTTCTCACAACCTGTTCCTAAAGCTACTGCTGCCACAATTCATTTTCTTTCTGATTTCAGAACAAGTGGTTGAGTGATCAAGAGGTCATGACCTGTTTGCTGTGGACAGTAACTGCAGCACTATAAAATGCCTTTAAAAAAAAACACAAAAGGTCTGACTATTATTATTCACTGTAGATCACCTTATACCAGCTGTCACAGCAGGACATATTTACCCAGTTAGTGAGCACAGGTTAACCAGAATAAAATGGCACAGGCACAATTAACACCCGGAAAAACCCTGTAGATCATATGTGTTTTATTATGTTACATACACTCAACAACTGACCACCTGCATCCACACATTGGTGACATCATTTGATAAAAAATTATTATATTGGCCGCATTTTGGCGGAAAAGGAGAAAGAGGAATCCAACCAGGCCTAGCCTAAGCTCAATTAGTTTTAACATCAGTTTTCCTGAATTGAGATTGGTTTTTTTTACCTAAGAAATTCAGTCCTGATCTTAACTACAAGCTACTAATGAGTTAAGACCCTCTCTCGGTGATTGCTAAATCAGAAAATCAAAAAAAATAATCAAAAACAGATTGGTGTCCTGTACCAGTACGGGGTAAATAAATGTCCCCCGCGCCCCCCTGTACAATGTTTGTTCAGAGTCCAAAGTTTTCATTGTGGTTGTGAAGGGTTCTCAACATTGTCTATATGGGGCGGGGGAAGGGTAAAACAATTCCCCCGCTCCTTCTTTCCCTTGGGTGTGGAAAATGGTTATATTCACTCACAGCTCAAAGTCTCACGCGTGATTGCACTAAGAAAGCGTGGTGTGTTCCAAGTACTTTTTGCGATGTATCCTGCAAATTTAAAATAAATTTGACTCATATTGTGTGGATCAGTTGAGAGTGTAATTTAAGCCCTTGCTTTCATATCAAGAAACCTTTGCACATGGCCAACTCCCTCTCCCTGGCACAAATAAACTTTTCATTGATCTAATCAAACTTCTATAAAAAAAACCTGTTGTAGACCTGTATTTATGAGCAAGTTGTTTCTTTCTTCCAATTAAAGACACTTGTAAAAATATTGTGAAACCTTAATTTGCTGGTGAACCTTGAAAAACCTAGAGCCAACTATAGCCACATGCCATTTTGCGACAGAAATTGCCCAAATTCACCGTTGCCTCTTTTTGAAGAGAGACAGAGAGAGAGGAGTCATTGATGGAACCACTTGTATGGGATAGCACGTGGTGTGGGAAAACCAACGATACAGTTTATTCAGAACATACATAGAAACAGAAGAGCCAAATTTTGTTTCCAAAAATTAATCTTGACAGTGAATTACATAGACAGGGCTAAATAAAATGGTTAACAATAAAAAATATTTTAATGCTGCACTTCCGCTAGGTAAGTCTTTTCATGTCAATGAAAATTAACAATGCTTATTTTAAACCATCCATTCTGCAATTGGCATACCACTAGTGTAGTAACAGGGACAAATTTATATCACACAATCAACATACCATTGAGATTCCTATTTACTCTTGTTGCTTCTGTGCGGAGGTTGTCCTAAGGGCGTGTTCCCCCTACTATATGTTTAGTACCTGGATGTGGTACTCGATGCTACTTCGAGCCCACTTCCTTGCCTAGTGGAAACGCGTTTTAACTTGGACTCGGACCTACATCCGAGATAGGGTCCGAGACCACCTCAGGTATGTAGTCTCGGTACTAGGAACCCGTGTACCATGCCCCATGGGAACAGCGTTTGTACACTTAAGTGGGCCCGGCTCACATTCAAACGTCGAAACCACTGCCTTGGCTGTGAGCAAGCCCCGGGAGCAGGACAAAATTAATCGCAAACCAACTCCGTATTTTTCAACTTTGCATTCATCACAAATATCCCTGAACATCTACAACCCAGGGGTCTCAACTTTTTTCGGGCTCGCGGGCCCATGGCGCCATATACCCATCAAGTATTCATGCTCCGCGGGGCCAGAATTCACCTCTTTTGCTATGTTGCTGGTATTATTTAAAAAATGTTTAAGGCCAACTACCAATGCTGCGCGGGCCGAATCTGGCCATGCGGTCCCGCCGTTGAGAACCCCTGATCTACACATTTCTTCCTGATTAGTTTCTCTATTTGTATCAGTAGTTCATTAATATAAACACGATACTTAGAGGAAGCGGCGGTGAAAAAGGCGGGCTGACGGACATCCATACACGTAAACAAAACAATGAGACTTCCTGGTTACTACTTTAACGATGAATCTAAAATGGATACGGTCACGTGCATCACGCCGATGATCAAAATTATTAAGAAATGATAGCCTAGTAGAACGAAGGGGTGTGTCTTGTTCGACAGTCCTCGTGTGTTGCATCGACATTTTTCATCAAGCATCCTATTTGTTTCCATTCAAGTACAAACAAGAGGAACAGAGCAGATCAATTTTTGCAAAATCAACTAGTGGACGGAATGTAAGGAACTACATCGGTAAGGTTGGCCCGATACTACATCGGGCGTTGGCACGGAGGAGTACTATATCGCGCAGTGAGAACGCGAAACATGTGGCCGAGCCCCTCTATGTGGATCAACCTAGTCCGAGCACACAAGTTATAGTGGGACAGCCCTAGACAGCCATGCTTGCCTACTGTGACCATTTTGCTGGCCTTTACGATTCTTTCTTGCATGTTTTTGTTTTGTCCCTGGTTTACTGATAACTTTCTTGCATACATGTGAGAAAAAACAACTACGAATTGTGTCCACTGTCCTCCACTGATGCTGCCCTCCTCTCATGCTCTGTGGCGTGTGAGGGTCGGGTCGTCCAGAATCATCGTGTGTGTCCCAACAATGTGCAAGGATAAACAAAACATGCCTGCCACTGAATGTCCCATGTTCCATTTCTTTATAAAAAAATACTCTTGCAGTCCCCCTACTTATATCAGTTTGTCAAAATGGTGTCGCCATTGTTTAAAATTGGCCCTCTAAAAATAAAAGAGACAATTTGCATAGGGTCAACAGCTGTGCTACAGCGATGACCTCTGATGGAATATATACCCAAAACAAGGATTGTATGCTCAACACCCTAAGTGAAGACTTGATATGAAATATATACCTAAACAAGATTGACTTTGCAACTGGACTAGGGAGCACTAGTTTTAAAAACAAGGGGTATCATTGTACTCCCAGCTTAGCAATATTGGGATCCTCAAATTTGGGGGTCTGTTCCAAATTTGAGGTCTATTCCAATATGGAGTCCACAGTAAGCGTGGGAGTCCACTTTGCCATACATTATCAATCACTGTTGCTTTTGTCACATGGCGTTACAGCACAACACTTCGTATTTAAAGTGGTGACTCAATGAACAACATCGCCACTTTATTCCATCAATTGAGATTTACTATCAGAAGTTCATATTTTTTCTAATCCCAGTGAATACATATAAAATCCATAAAGTTTCATTTTTGTAATTATGAAGAAAGAAATCTCTCCAACTTTTGGTCGACCATACATGAATGAACATACCCTTGGCTAATGGCCAATGGGCCTCCCCATGTGAATTTTCCCGTTTAAGGTATGTTTTTTTTTAATGGTGTTTATCAAACATTGCCTTTCATCGCTCCATTTCATTAGTGAAAGGAATTCTGGATATCAATCAAAAGGTCCACCGTTGTTCTGAAATCTTATTTGATCCATTTTGAACCAAAATAGTTGATTTGGGTCCAGCAATGCTTCATCAACACTGACACACAAAGGAGCCGAAAAACACCGGAAACCACTCAAACACATCCAAGTGGTCCGCCTCTTATTGTTAAAAATCATTGTTATTACCATTTTTAACCAAGTGCTGAATCGGTGTCCTGAAATGCTCATCAACCCCTGAAGCACATTGGGCCGAGAAAATCGGTGGAATCATCAGCATCCGCCAGTAATCATTCAAAGTTGTCCATTTTTTTTTTTCTTTAAAAATCTTTACTTTGAACCATTTTGG